>JAXFYN010001238.1:0-39358 GCA_036172215.1 Camellia granthamiana
TCACGGCGGCGGCGATAAACTCCTGAGAAAGTTGAAGCTAACATTGCTGGAATCAATGCAGTCCTTGATGATGCTGAGAAAAAGCAGATCACTTCCCAGCCTGTCAGAGATTGGGTTGACGAGCTCAAAGATGTTGTCTTCCATGCAGACGACCTACTCGATGAGATTTCCACTCTTATTTGCGAAATCAGGTTCAATTACAATCCCCCACCTCAACTACTTCCACTAATTTATTGTTATTCAGTGCTGGGAATGGGATTCAGTGGAAAATTGAAGAGATAATTGATCAACTTGAATATTTTGCTAAAGAAAAAGACATTCTTGGTTTGAGAGAATGTGTTGGGCTCAATTGGGTTCACAGATTGCCATCAAGTTCTTTAGTTGATGAATCTTGTGTGTATGGAAGGGATAATGATAAGGAGGATATTATGAATTTTTTGCTTTCTGATGAGTCAACTGGTGGTTATGATCATGAGATTGTAGATGTGATTGCAATTGTTGGGATGGGTGGGGTAGGCAAGACCACCCTTGCTCAACTTTTATACAATGATTGCAGAGTGGATGAGCACTTTGATTTCAAAGCATGGGTTTGTGTTTCTGATGATTTTGATGTTTTTAGGGTTACGAAAACAATTCTTGAGGCAATTACTTCAAGTACTTGCGACACTGAGGATCTAAACCTGCTTCAAGTCAAGCTGAAGGAGAGCTTGATGGGGAAGAAGTTTCTAATCGTCTTGGACGATGTTTGGAATGAGAACCCTAGTCATTGGGATGTCTTGAGGACTCCTTTCACGGCTGGTGCATACGGAAGTAAGATTATTGCAACAACACGAAATGCTAGTGTTGCATCTATCATGCAAACTGTACCTATTCATCATTTACGGCAATTATCTGACGAAGATTGTTGGTTGCTGTTTGCTAAAAATGCATTCCATAAGGGAGATTACAAGGCCCGTCCAAACCTTGAAAAGATAGGTAAGGAGATAGTGAAAAGGTGCAAAGGTTTGCCTTTAGCTGCCAAAACACTCGCAGGTCTATTACGCTTCAAAGATGATGTAGAGGAATGGGATGAAATATTGAAGAGTGACATATGGGATTTGCCGGAGGATAAAAACAATATTCTTCCGGCCCTAAGATTGAGCTATTATTATCTCCCTTCACATCTAAAGCAATGCTTTGCTTATTGTTCAATATTTCCTAAAGATTATGAATTTGAAAAAGAGAATCTAATCTCACTCTGGATAGCTCAAAATTTTGTGCAGCAGCCCAAAAGTAATAAAACCCTGGAAAAGGTAGGTGCTGAGTACTTCCATGAATTGTTATCCAGGTCATTTTTTCAACAATCAAGTGCTAATAAATTCTATTTTGTAATGCATGATTTTGTCCATGACTTGGCTCAAGTTATCTCTGGACAATTTTCTTTCATGTTAGATGACAAGAAGCAACAAATGATTTCTGCAAAAGTACGTCATTTTTCATATGTTAGAAGCAAATATGATGTCTTCGAAAAATTCAAGGAAATTAATGACGTTAAGTGTTTAAGGACTTTTTTACCATTAAAGTCGTCTAACCGTTACCTGGCCAAGAAAGTACTGGATGATATGTTACCAACATTAGGAAGCTTACGGGTGCTATCATTGTCGCATTATGACATTATGGAATTGCCAGGTTCAGTTGGCAATTTGATACATCTTCGCTATTTGGACCTCTCTCAAACGGAAATCAAAAAGTTGCCTGAGATAGTGTGTACCCTGTATAATTTACAAACTTTACTGCTATCAAATTGTCGGTTTCTCACTGCCTTGCCTGTAGATATTGGAAAATTAATTTGCTTGCGGTGTCTTGATATTAGTGGAACTAACTTAAGGGAGATGCCAATGCAAATGAGTCAATTAAAAAGTCTCCAACAATTAACTGCTTTTGTTGTGGGAAAGTGTAGTGGATCAGGTATTAATGAGTTGAGGCCGTTTCATCATCTTGTTGGGACACTTTCTGTGGGGTTATATTTCTGAGTATCAACACGTGGCAAGGTGACGCCGATGTATCAGCCGAGGTACCACGTATCTATCACAGTAAAGTTTTGCCAAGGTACTCTAGTAAATGCCGAGGTTATTTCCGAAGACATCTTAATTCGGGATAAAGGCCTACAACCTCGGCTGACGTACAAAGGCCGAGCTACCGCAGAAGAATAAAGCCGAGGTTGATGTTATAAAATATTATCTTGGTTAGGTGGATGTCCAACCATGTAGAGAAAGCCATGAGGCCATCATTTCACCAACTAGTTGGCCTTGAGGCCATGTAAAATAGCCACGAGGCCACTAGAAGCCATGTGAAGAAATAAAGAGCTTTTACCTGGAAAGCTGCCAAAAGTGCAACAGTGGGCTGGCAAGCCAGCTCAAAAGCTGTAAGCTTCTCCATCTCTATTACGGTGTATATATAGAGATGGAGAACAACAAATGAAGGGGACTGGAGAAGAAAGATACGGAGACACACTGAGAGACAGCAAGTTAGTTGTAACATTTACAATTACAAACTTGGAGAGAAAGAGAGTTACAGAGGGTAAATTGTAATTCTTATTATCGTTTATAGTGAATTACCTTGGCCTCCCGTGGACGTAGGCAATCTTTGCCGAACCACGTTAATCTCTTTGTGTTGTTATTTGTGCCATCTATTCTGCTTGTGTTCTACAGCTGAATCACTAAGATAGGCAGTGTGATCGGAAAATCACTCACACAATTTGGCGCCGTCTGTGGGAAAGTAAGACGAATAGATGGCCAGTAACGCACAAAATGAGAAGGTTGGGGGCGACACTCCCGCTGGGAGTGGCAGGCCTATCGACCTTGACGTTGAAGGAGGCAGCCACAACGACAAAGCCCGTGGCCAGGGGCACGGGGGAAAAGACGTCGTCCAGGAGGACGACACTTCGAAGAAAACAGACCAGGGCAGATATTACAAGGAGGATAACCTCCAGGTATGGAGGGATAGGTGCATACGACGGGATGAGGAAGTGAAGGACTTGGCCAACAAATTAGCAGACCTGCAGTCAGTCGTCAACTTCATGATGCAAACCAAGGTCATGCAGCCACCATACCCACTGCAGGACACGCCAATCCCAGCAGTTCAAGCTCGGAATGAAGGAAGGACAATAATTCCTGACGCACCACAACGCTCCAGAAACAAGAGGCACTCTCACCCGTCCTCCGGGGAGGTCGGTAAGTCCCAGAGGACGTCTAATACAAAGGATCAGGAACCAAGAGAACATCGGCACGTACAAAAGCAGGCTCTCTGCTTCGACACAACCCGTGGAGAAAGATCAAAACGGGCGTACCACGACGCCGAGAGCAGTGTGCCAAAGGGGCTAAAGTCGAAAGATAGCCGAGCTCCGGGGAGGAGTAAAGAAGACTTGAGAAACTACCACAAGAGAAGGGAACAGAACGCTGAAGCCGAGGTAACCTCACACGTCAAGCCGAGGACACCATTCTCGGCAGAACTGGACAAATTCGAAGCACCAAAAAGATTCAGCATGCCGAGGTTTCAAATTTATGATGGTAAGTCAGATCCTAACTTCCACGTCGGACTATTTTTAAACTCAATGGCGTTATACAGTGGAAATGAGCCTTTGCTTTGCAAAGTGTTCCCCTCGTCCTTTGGGGAAATTGCATCAGATTGGTTCCACAAGTTACCAAAGGGCAGTGTGAAGACTTGGGAAGGCCTGGCCGAGATGTTTGTGGCCAGGTTCGTGACAAACAAGCTACAGCCATTAAGGGTGGACGCTCTAATGGCTTTGAAGATCAGCAAGGATGAAGGCCTTAGGGCCTATGCAAAAAGATACTACGAGGTGTTCAACTGAATACCTGAATGCAACCAGGAGATAGCGGTCGTGTCTTTCAAGAACGGCCTGAAAGAAGATTGTTCACTACGGAAATCTTTGGCGAAGACATTGCCAAAGAACATGGAAGAACTCATGGCAAAGATCGAAAAGTATGCCAAAGCCGAGGAGGATACATCGGCAACAAAGCAGGTCAAACAAGAGCAAGGGAACGGCTCACCGAAGCGAAGCCGAAGTAACAACGGATTCAGCAAGGCAGAGGTAGAGCTGAGGGCCAAACAAGCGGTAACAACCGTGTTCCGAATTCCAATTCAAAAAGTCCTTGGCAAAATTCGGAGCCAGCCCTATTTCAGAACACCGGCAAGGCAACCCGGGGAGTTTATGGGAAGAAACTCGGACAGACATTGTTCATATCACAATGAAAACGGACATACAACACAAGGTTGTAGAGCCTTAAAAGCACACTTGGAAGACCTAGTGAGGCAAGGCCACCTGAGAGACCTTGTCGATGAAACTAGAACGAGGGAAGAACAAGCAAGACTGCCTCAGGCCGAAGCGGCGCCACCACCGCCGCAACCTAGGGCAGAAAGACCTCGGGTGGTAAATGTGATTCATTCCCAGGTGAATGCAAACGACATTCGGGGAGAAACCCAAAGGGTAAAACACCTGCAGTACGTGAACCAGGTCGGACTGAAAAGACCTCGGCCGGAAGATTGCCAAGGTCCGATGATAACCTTCACCGAGGCCGACCTAGAGATGGTCCAGCACCCACATAATGATGCCTTGGTAGTATCCCTCCAGGTTGGGGAGTGCGAAGTGAAACGCATCCTGATAGATCTAGGCAGCTCTTGTGACATCATGTACGTTAGATGCTACAAAGAGCTTGGCCTTCACCCTGACGACCTGGAGCAATCAAATGGCCCGATGGTCGGCTTCAATGGAACGCCGACGTGGCCGCTGGGTGCCACAAACTTGGAAGTGCAAACAGGCACTAAGAAGATCAGGACCGAGTTCATCGTAATTGACACTCCTTCACCGTACAACATCATAATGGGCAGGCCGTGGTTGCATGCAATGGGGGCAGTTCCCTCAACATTGCACCAACTACTGCGCTTCCCAACAGAACATGGGATTGAAGAAATCAGAGGAGACCAACTGCAGGCAAAGAATTGCTCCATGGCAGCAATGAAGGCTACCTGCAATGTTCGAGAACCAGCCAAGGCAGAAATTGAAGATGAGGACATGGAAGTCCTGGATGATGTCGGCAAGGAGCCGGCCGAGAAGAGTGAGGAGTCACTAAAGAAAATTCTCGTCCAGAAAGGCGATGAGGAGCGCTTTTTTCTTCTCAGCTCAGGCTTAGACGAAGAAGAGGAAAGAGCACTGGAAGCCTTTTTACGAACAAACATAGAAGTGTTCGCCTGGACACCTTATGAAATGCCTGGCATTGACCCCGAGGTTACATGCCACAGACTGAACGTCGACAGGTCGGCTAAACCTGTGATACAGCGAGCTAGAAGATCGACGTCGATACACATCGAAGCAGTGGAGGAAGAAGTTGACAGACTTCTAGAAGCCAGGGCCATCCGAGAGGTCAATTATCCAACATGGCTATCAAACACTGTGGTGGTAAAAAAGAAAAACGGTAAATGGAGGGTTTGCGTAGATTTTACAAGCTTAAATAAAGCCTGTCCCAAAGACAGCTTCCCATTGCCAAAAATTGACCAGTTGGTGGATGCTACATCGGGACATGGAAGGATGAGCTTCCTGGACGCATACAGGGGGTATCACCAGATAGCCATGTACCCACCAGACGAGGAGAAGACGGCGTTCATCACCCCAAAAGGCCTGTACTGTTACAGGGTGATGCCTTTTGGACTAAAGAACGCAGGAGCAACCTACCAAAGGCTGGTAACCAAAATGTTCAAGCACCAGATAGGCCAAACAGTGGAAGTATACATCGACGACATGGTCGTAAAGACCAAGGAGCCAGAGAATCATCTCGCCGATTTAGCCGAGGTATTCAACATACTCAAAACATATCGGCTCCGACTCAACGCATCAAAGTGCGCGTTTGGGGTTGGATCTGGTAAGTTTCTAGGGTACCTGGTGACAAGAAGGGGAATAGAAGCCAGCCCAGATCAGATCAAGGCCATCCTAGATCTACAGAGCCCAACCTCGGCAAAACAGGTTCAAATGCTCACTGGCAGGGCCGCCGCCCTAAACAGGTTCATAAGCCGAAGTTCAGACAAGTGTAAACCTTTCTTCAACCTGGTAAAAAAGACTGCAGACTTCCTGTGGACTGAAGAATGTGAGACCGCTTTGGCCGATCTAAAAAGTACATGATCGCGGCTCCAGTCCTCTCAACACCTGAGCCCGAGGAAGAATTGTTTTTGTACTTAGCCGTGTCAGAGCATGCGGTAAGTGCAGTACTAATCCGAGAAGAGCAGGGAGAACAGAAGGCTGTCTATTATGTAAGTAAAACCTTAGCCAGCGCTGAAACAAGGTACTTACCGTTGGAGAAGTTAATGTTGGCCTTAGTTATGGCCTCAAAGAAGTTGAACCACTACTTCCAAGCACACAAGATTGTGGTGCTAACAGAGCATCCATTGAAATCCCTGTTACAACAAGGAGACTTAACAGGAAGAATTGCAAGATGGGCAGTGGCCTTAGGCCAGTATGACCTAGAATTCAGGCCCAGAACAGCAATTAAGGGCCAAGTTTTGGCCGACTTTGTGGCAGAATTCACCCCGGAATCCATCGAACGTCGGCCTCCGCTGAGCCGAGATGAACCAGGTCCTAGCAAGCAAGAAGAATCCCAGCCGACAACAAAAGAGCAAAGGAAGGAAAAGCTCAGACCTTGCAGCATCTACATCGGCGACTCATTTAGACTCTTTGTCGATGGAAGTTCAAACCGACGAGGAGCGGGGGCAGGAGTACTGTTGATATCCCCAGATGGAGAGATAATAGAACAATCCATCCGTTTGGGGTTCAAGGCCTCAAACAATGAAGCTGAATACGAAGCATTAATTGCAGGACTAAAACTGGCAGCAGCAGCCGAAGCAGATGAGGTAATAGTTTTTTGTGATTCACAGTTAATTGTTAACCAATCAACAGGAGAATTTGCAGCCAGAGACGAGAGGATGTCGGCATATGCAAAAGAGGTTATCAGATTGGCCGAGTTATTTCAGAACTGCCGACTTCTTCAAGTTAGCCGAGATGATAACAGTCACGCCGACGCGTTGGCCAACCTGGCCAGTTCCATGCAGACTGGAAAGACGAGAACAATCATGATCGACTACATGTCGGGCCCGAGCATAGAACCACGGAACGCAAAGCAAGAAGCAATGTGTGTGGACATGGGTCCGAGCTGGATGGATGCAATTGTCGCATTCCTGAAAGAAGGAAAGCTGCCAGATGACCGTAAGGAGGCACATAAAGTCAGATTGAAGTCGGCAAGATTCAGCCTGACTGCGGACGGACATCTCTACAGAAGGTCCTTCACTGGACCACTTCTCAGGTGCGTACACCCTTTACAAGTTGAAGATTTTTTATATGAAATTCATGAAGGGATTTGTGGAAGCCACACTGGGGGCAGATCGTTAGCCCATCGGGCCATTACCCAGGGGTATTGGTGGCCATACATGCAAAAGGATGCAGAAGCATATGTGAAGAAATGCGAACCATGCCAAAGGTTTGCACCCTTGATTCATCAGCCAGCTGCCGACCTGAATCCAGTATCCAGCCCTTGGCCGTTTGCCCAATGGGGCATGGATCTGGTCGGCCAACTTTCCCAAGCAACTGGGCAGAGAAAATACTTGTTGGTAGCAACAGATTACTTCACAAAGTGGATAGAGGCAGAACCACTTGCCAAAATCCGAGATGTCGACGTCAAGAATTTCATATGGAAGAACATCATCACCAGATTTGGCATTCCCAGAGCCATTGTTGCCGATAACGGAACGCAGTTCGACAGCAAACTTATCAAGAGCTTCTGTGCAAAATTCAAGATCAAGAATTACTTTTCAACACCAAGTTTTCCCCAAAGTAATGGGCAGGCAGAAGCTTCCAACAAAGTAATTTTGGATGGAATCAAGAAGAGGTTACAAGCAGCAAAAGGGAAGTGGGTAGATGAATTACCCAACGTGCTTTGGGCATATCGGACCACGCCGAGAAGATCAACAGGGGAATCTCCCTTTGCCATGGCCTATGGCACAGAAGCAATCATTCCACTGGAAGTCGGCATCCCAGGGATCCGAACCCAGGGAGTTGAAAATGGGACTAATGATATACTCTTAGCCCGAGATCTGGATCTTTTGGAAGAACGAAGAGAGAAGGCTGTAATTCAACTTGCAGTGTACCAACAACAACTTGCCAGAGCATACAACAAGAAGGTCAACCCAAGAGATTTTCAAGTCGGCGACCTAGTCCTGAGAAAAGTGGTCGGCAACAAGAAAGATCCCAGGGAGGGCAAGCTTGGCCCAAACTGGGAAGGGCCTTACAGGATTACCTCGGTGATAGGTAATGGAGCATATCGGCTTGAGGACAGTGAAGGCAAAGCACTGCCAAGACCTTGGAACACTTGTAATTTGAAGTTTTTCTATCATTAAGATGATCATTATCCTTGGCCGATGTCATATGATTGATAAAGATGCTTGAAGACATGCAAAATGAGAACCCAAGTGGAACTCAAGTTCACATTGGGGGCAGAGAAGATACAAAGCCTACCACTTGTTGAAATTTGTAGCAATTTACAAGTTGGTCTGGCCGAATATAAAGCCTACCACTTGTTGAAATTTGTAGCAATTTACAAGTTGGTCTGGCCGAATACAAAGCCCACCACTTGTTGAAATTTGTAGTAATTTACAAGTTGGTCTAGCCGAATACAAAGCCTACCACTTGTTGAAATTTGTAGCAATTTACAAGTTGGTCTGGCCGAATACAAAGCCTACCACTTGTTGAAATTTGTAGCAATTTACAAGTTGGTCTGGCCGAATACAAAGTCTACCACTTGTTGAAATTTGTAGCAATTTACAAGTTGATTTGACCGAATACAAAGCTTAGCTTCGCTTGTTGAAATTTGTAACAATTTACAAGTTGAAGTTAAGCCGAGGTTACCACTCTCCTCGCTTGTTGAAATTTGTAGCAATTTACAAGTCGGGGTGAAGCTGATGCTACTGCTAGCCAACATATAGCAATCCACAAGGTGGTCAAGCCAAAGAAGATGTTCAAATACTTGTTGAAATTTGTAGCAATTTACAAGTCGAAGTTCAGCCGACATCAATTTACAGGTTCATGTATATTGTTTAATTCTTGTTGAAATTTATGGCAATTTACAAGTAGATCATTGTTTAACACCTGTTATAACTTGAGTAAAGTTTATTGTCTATATTAACCCTTGTTGAAATTTGTAGCAATTTACAAGTTGGTCAGTCCGATTACAAAGCTTAGCTTCGCTTGTTGAAATTTGTAGCAATTTACAAGTTGAAGTTAAGCCGAGATGGCTCCTTGGCTTCACTTGTTGAAATTTGTAGCAATTTACAAGTTGGTGTCAAGCCGAGATAATTGTTTCTCTTCGCTTGTTGAAATTTGTAGCAATTTACAAGTCGAAGGGAAGCCGATGTTATCGCTTACAGACTTATAGCAATCTGCTGGTTGGATAAACCAGAAAAGATGTTTAAATACTTGTTGAAATTTGTAGCAATTTACAAGTTGAAGCCACGCCGACATGTGATCATCTGTTGAAATTCGCAACAATTTACAGGTTCAAGTAAAAGTTAAGATTATTGTTTAAACACTTGTTGAAATTTGCAGCAATTTACAAGTTGAAGCTGAGCCGACATGTTATCATCTGTTGAAATTTGCAGCAATTTGCAGGTTGAAGTAAAAGTTAAGTATATTGTTGAACCCTTGTTGAAATTTGCAGCAATTTACAAGTAGATCGCTATTTCATAACTTGAGAAAGGTTTACTGTATTTGTTCACCCTTATTGAAATTTGTAGCAATTTACAGACAGGTCAGATTGAGATTATCGTTTAAACACATGTTGAAACATGAGCAAGGTATGCAGTGTTAACATTGAATAGTATATGTTTTATACTTGTTGAAACCTATGAAAAGATTGCAGGACAGTTCCCTGCCGAAGTAAAATTTGCAGGTGTTGTACCCGAGGTATGTAACCCCGAGAAGATTGCACAAAGAAGGAAGAGTATGAAAATCATGCAAAATATTCTAAGTATAGAACCATTCAGAAGCAATAAGAAGAATTTAAAGACTGAAGCATTCAGATAAAACAGTTGCATAAAAGTAAGGCACTATGGCCTAGCAAAAATCAATTGTTCACAAGTTTCAGAGAAAGGCACGTCGGCCACAAAAGATGAAGCTTACATTGTCCAATGAAGAGAAAAGAAAAGAAATAAAAGAAAAAACAACAAAGTACAAAAAGCATCAGGGCTGTCCTTTTTCAACTTGAACAGATGGTTGGGTTGGAACCTCGGAGGGCTCTGGAAGAACATCCTTGGCATTCTTTTGCCCCACAACCTTTGCATTTTCTTCTACTGCTACCTCGGCATCGTTTTCCACACTGACCTCAGCTTCGTTATCCGCCGCGATCTCGGCATCGATCTCGGCCAGAGTCTTTTCAACAGTCCTTTCAGCCAAAATAAGATCAGAGGATAAGTGGATGGGGTCAGTCACCTTGGGTACCTTCTCAACCTCCTCATCCTCCTCTTGGGTTAAATCCATTACTTGATCGCCCTGAGGAGGTGACTTGGTTTCAATGGCTTCCTTGGATTTCCTGACCAAGGCTTCACCTTCATCTTCACCTTCATCTTCAGCCTCGGCTTCAGAATCAGCTTCTTCTTCAACCTGAGTTGTAGGTGGAGGAAGAGGACAGGGAAGTGGAATGGCTTTGGTCTTGCGCCAGGGCGAGTCGGCAGGAAGATCAAGCTGTTTGGCCAAAGCGTTCCAACCTAGGAAAAATCCCTTGTTGCATGCTTGCTTGACCTGAAGCTTATAATCTTCCGCGACGTCGGCCATACCCTGATTGTAGCCCTTTGCATCTGCAGCCTTGATGTCGGCGTCCTTGGTGGCCAGCGCCTCGTGAAGTTCTTTCTCGGCTTGGGCTTTTTTAGCGTCGGCCTCTTTTTTCTCGGCTTCGGCGACCTTCCTGATGTCTTCAGCAGCCTCAGCTTTTTGTTGAGCTATCTGCTGGGCCTTTGTGGCCGCCTCGGCCTGATCCTCCAGCTTTTTCATCTTTAACTGATCCCTTTTATGGATCTTCTGAAGGGCAGAGAACTCCTTCTTCAAGTTAGATAATTCTTCCCTTGTTTCAAAAGCCTGCATGGAGAGAGAGTGGGCGTGTTGAATGGCCTGAAAGGAAACAAGGCAGAAATTATTACAAAATATTGCAAAACTTTTCAAGTTTAAAGAAAGTGGCAAAAAAACAAGTTATCAAATTTAAAGACTTACTTGGACAGAACGCTGCAGCATAAAGGCATAATTCTCATATGCGCTCATCTTGGCATTGCGCTCAAGGTCGCCTTCGAGAAGAACCGCAGTACTAAGTGCCACACCGATGTTCACGTCGTCGGCACTTTCATTGGCGTAGACTGGCCTGTTTTCAAGTGTAATTTTGGGCTCCCAGGGCACTTTGGGAACCCTGGACCCCGAAGTTGTGGAAGATGATGGCCTCGGCCTTTTTTGCTGAGTAGACCCTGATGGCTGGGCATCAGCAGGTCTTTTGGCAGGTACAGAAGTGGTCTTCCTGCTTTCGGCTAGTTGGGAGATTGGCAAGGCATCTTCAGCCTCGGCATCAGCTTCAGTCGCCTTGGCCTTTGGTTGGGCCTTCTTGACTCTTTTGGGTTTTGGCGGAGGCACTGTTTGGGATGGTGCATCATCCACATCGTCTGGAAGATCGGCCAAAAGGTCCAGCACCACTTTTTTCGGGCGCTCCATTTCGGCAGTTTTCACTAGATGTCGGCGACGTTTTCTTTCTGAAATCGGTACCAAGTGTGGTGCCGAAGTTGATGGCAGATTAGCTGGGTCAGATGTTGAACCCTGCTCAGCCCGAGATGTAGAGGCAGCCTGTTCTGTGGAAGCAGTTGATGGAGAGGCACTCTTCTTCTTCTTCTTCGGAACGTCGGCCAATTTGGATTTGTATGTCGGGACGAAGTTCAACAACAGTGGAGCTTTGCGTTGATGAAGTGGAAGGTCCAAGAGTTTCTTCAAACCTTTCCCAGGGTAGTAGGACTGGCGGAAGTCCTTGGGAGGCTTGTGAACGTCTGCAAAAGGAAACACAACATCAGAAACAGATAAAATTTTTGGAAAAATTAAAGAAAGTAACAGTTAAGCAGATTAACACATGGATCTTACCCTTGCCCTCCTTGACCGTTCGAGGTAGAGGGAAGAGGTGAACTTCTTCATCTGGGCCAAATTCCCAGTTTCCAGAAGCGATCAGGTAATCATCTCCAGCCCCTTTGTTGGAGTCTGGAAGGTCGGCTACGATCTTAAATGCGGTGGACCTCGGTTTGAGGTAATATACATAACCTTTTTCCTTAAGGTTGAGGGCACACATGGTGTAGCAGAATTGGATATCGGCAAGAGTGATCCTAACACTCTCCTGCCGAGCTAAAGCTATTATACCATTGAGTGTTCTATAGGCGTTGATGGTAAGCTGCATGGGGTTGAGGGTGTAGTAATGAAGGACTTCACGGAAGAGGGGATCTAGAGGGAACAGAAGTCCGCACTGGACAAAAGCTACAACAGGAAAGGGCATGTTATCACCCTCGGGCATAATAGAGTCTTTCTCCCCAGCTAGTCTGAGTTGGACGTCCGCTGGGATGGAAAACTCTTGCCTAAAGAATTCTAGTTTGGTTGGGGTGTTCACCCTATCTCTCCACACACCCATGGTTTTGGTATATGAGTACTAGGCTACAGAAAAAGTGTACTTTCGAAGGGTTCTAAGGACCTCGGCTTAAACTTAGTTATAAATTGTTTCAATTTTTCCTAAGGATTGATGGTTCTACAGCAAATCCCAAACCTAAATCTACGAAGAACGAGTATGGAAGACAGAAATCTGGAAAACAGAAAAGCAAAAACGAAGTCTCAGAGTCAAGAACAGAACGGGTGGAAGACCAAGAACAAGAAGTGCAACAGTGCGAGTGTTCATAACATGTGCAAAACCAGGAAATAATGCACACAGGTGAATGATTCACAGGTCAAATAATGAGTAGAACAGTCAAGAAGCAGGAAGTTCCAAAAGAAATCAAGAACTGGAGAAGAAAAGCCAGATGCTTACCAGAAAAGGTGAAGGCCGGAATGAGCTTCGCCGAGGTCAGACGATGGAGGCAACAGTGGCGAGAGCCTCGCAGAAATGGCGGATGAAGGCAGTTGCAGAGCTTCGAGCTTGGAGATTCAATGGAGGAGGAGTTTTAGAGAGAGGAAGCAAAGAGATTCGAAATGCAAAAGTGAAGAGAAAGAGAGAGGCAATTGATTTTGTCAAAAATTGAAACGGCGGCAAAACACAGCAATAATTACGCCTAGGGCAACGCACGCGTCAGACGGCGCAGGCAGAGAAATGACAGCCTACAGGCGCGTCACCAGCACGGAGCAATGAGAGTAGAACGCGTCAGAGGAACGGTTGAAAAGCGGTGCATGACAGCTCATGCGCGTAAGGGAATTGATCTGAATTTGAAGAAGACATGTCGGCCTAAAATGAATGATCTCGGCTAGAAGTTTTTAAGCCGATGTACAAGAAAGAAAGTTCAATGTAAGTTCCATCACCTCAGTATGCCGAGGTAATAGAACTTAGGGGGCAGTTGTGGGGTTATATTTCTGAGTATCAACACGTGGCAAGGTGACGCCGATGTGTCAGCCGAGGTACCACGTATCTATCACAGTAAAGTTTTGCCAAGGTACTCTAGTAAATGCCGAGGTTATTTCCGAAGACATCTTAATTCGGGATAAAGGCCTACAACCTCGGCTGACGTACAAAGGCCGAGCTACCGCAGAAGAATAAAGCCGAGGTTGATGTTATAAAATATTATCTTGGTTAGGTGGATATCCAACCATGTAGAGAAAGCCATGAGGCCATCATTTCACCAACTAGTTGGCCTTGAGGCCATGTAAAATAGCCACGAGGCCACTAGAAGCCATGTGAAGAAATAAAGAGCTTTTACCTGGAAAGCTGCCAAAAGTGCAACAGTGGGCTGGCAAGCCAGCTCAAAAGCTGTAAGCTTCTCCATCTCTATTCCGGTGTATATATAGAGATGGAGAACAACAAATGAAGGGGACTGGAGAAGAAAGATACGGAGACACACTGAGAGACAGCAAGTTAGTTGTAACATTTACAATTACAAACTTGGAGAGAAAGAGAGTTACATAGGGTAAATTGTAATTCTTATTATCGTTTATAGTGAATTACCTCAGCCTCCCGTGGATGTAGGCAATCTTTGCCGAACCACGTTAATCTCTTTGTGTTGTTATTTGTGCCATCTATTCTGCTTGTGTTCTACAGCTGAATCACTAAGATAGGCAGTGTGATCGGAAAATCACTCACACACTTTCCATTTCTAGTTTGCAAAATGTAAAAAGTGGCAGGGATGCATTGGAGGCAAAGTTGGAGGAGAAAAAGCACCTTCAAAGGTTAGTGTTGCAATGGGGGAACTATACTAACAATACAGAGAATGAAAGAGATGTGCTTGACAAGCTGCAACCTCATAGAAACTTGAAGCGCCTTGTGATAAGAAACTATGGAGGAACAAGATTTCCAGATTGGTTGGGAGATCACGCATTCTCTAATATAGTGAATTTGAGCCTTGATAAATGTGATAATTGCATTTCATTGCTACCACTTGGTCAACTGCCTTCTTTGAAACACCTTAGCATTGCAAGGATGAATGGAATAACTAAGGTGGGTCAGGAATTCTATGGGGATTATTCTTTAACCAAACCATTTCAATCTCTAGAGACTCTTCGTTTTAATAAAATGTCGGAGTGGGTGGAATGGAATGTACTGGGGGATGGGGAATTTTCTCAGCTTCGACAGCTTAGTGTAATCGGGTGTCCGAAGCTCGTTGGAGGCTTACCCAAACACATTCCATCTTGGGTGAGAATTGAGATTCAGAAATGCTCAGGGCTTATGGCTTCACTTCCAAGGACTTCTGCTGCACGTGAATTAGTATTGAAGGGATGTGATGGTGTAAAATTGCGATGTGATGGTGTGTCTTCTCTTGCAAAATTGGAGATTTCAAGTATGCTAAATTTAAAAGAATTGATAACTGAGTTGTGCATACTAACAAATCTGAAGGAATTGAGGATAGAGGAGTGTCCAAGCCTTTTGTCATTTCCAAATACTGGGTTGCCACCCAAGCTTACACACCTTTCGGTTTTGAACTGTAAGGCTTTGCACTCTATAACTGAGGGAATGATGTGCCTCAACACTTGCCTTGAGCAGTTGAGCATCTCTGGTTGTTCATCACTTGTGTCTTTCGCAGCTGACGGTCTACCCCCTAAATTGAAAGATATTTGTATTGATGGGTGTCCAAAACTGGTGATCCCCCTATCCGAGGAGATGGAGCACTGCTACACTTCCCTTGAGTATTTGTCCTTGAAAGACTCTGGTCCTCTCAAACATCTACCACTGGGATTATTTCCGAAGCTTCGATCTCTAAGAATCATGGGTTGTAAAAATTTTGAGGCCCTTTCATTTCCAAATAGCCATGGGCTGCTCCAAAGTATGACATCGCTTGAAAAAATTCACATTGATTCCTGTGATAATATGGTGTCTTTTCCCCAAGTAGGATTACCCTCTCCCAACCTGACCAAGTTTTGGTTGTGGAATTGCCAGAAACTCAAGGTGCTGCCCGAACAAATGCACACCTTCTTCCCATCTCTTCAATCATTACATATATCTAATTGTCCAGAAATTGAGTCCTTTCCAGAAGGGGGTCTGCCCTCCCACTTACGCTTACTCAAAATCTCCAATTGCAAGAAACTTGTGGTTGGCCGGAGAGACTGGGGTTTGCAAAGACTCGCTGCTCTTAAACACTTTTCATTGAGAGGTGAATATGAAGAAGATGTGCTCAATTTCTTCCCGGAAGAGGGGTTGCTGCCCTCAGCTCTTACATCGCTCTGGATTCATGGTCTATCAAATCTGAAATTGCTGAACAACAGGGGTCTTCAACTCCTTCACTCTCTCAAAGAACTTATGATTCAGGACTGCCCTCAGCTGCAATCCTTGCCCGAAAAGGGACTTCCCATCTCTCTCGATGAACTGATGATCTTCAACTGCCCTCAACTACAATTCTTTCCTGAAATGGGGCTTCCAACCTCCCTCTCTGTGCTGAAAATTAAAAGCTGTCCGCTGCTGGAACCTCGTCTCCAGAGGGACAGAGGAGATTACTGGCACATGATTGCTCATATCCCCTTCATAGAAATCAACAATGCAGTGATTTTTTGAGCAACTCAGTTGCACTTTTTGTTCATTCTACTCAAGCCGGAAACATCCCATTTTTATTCAGGTACCTGTTCTACACTCCTATACAATATACCACATATATTTAAGGGGGAACAACATCACTTGCAACCCCTCATATATTGGTAATTCTTTCTCTTCTCCCACCTGCATGTAATTCTCCCTATACTTAACCATCTTGTCCAATTGATTTTGTTATTAACTTTCCTGCATATATTAATTTCCTCTGCACTTTCACTTGCTTACTTAGGGCCAAAATGTTGAAACTCTCTCCTATGTTCCATCATTGCCAAGATTGCTTGCATTTGGAAAACTCATTTGTCAATCAGGTATGTGGTCCCACATTCAGAAAATACAATCTTATTTTTGTTTTCATTTTTCTCTTAGCTTCGGTCCTAGGATTGCAGTTTTTTTTAAGGTTATCTGTTGGTTCCTTTGTCCATGAGATAGCATGTGTATTGATCTGTTGTTACTTCTCTCAAAGTTTGCTTAATGACACACACAGAATGAAACAGCAAGATAACTAGATGTTTGAAACTATATTTGGTGTCCTAAATTGTCAATAGGAAAATCATAATTATCCCCCTCTTCTGCATTGGCAATAATTCTTTTGACAAGAAAAAATGGGTGAAATCAGTAATGAAATGTGGAACCAATGTTGCCGCTTTAAATGTTCTTGTAATCAAACAGCATCCTTTTCATATATGACACGAATATGATGTAGATCTTCCCTCCATTTTGATCTTTCACAGATAAACAGGTGTAGGGACGGATCAAGGATTATAATGGGCCGAAAACACTTAGTAACTCTTAATCGGGAAAAAAAAAAAATGACACAAAAGTTTAAAATACAACATCTGTCCCCTGGTTTTTAAAGAGTTAATTAGGCAGAATTTAATTAAGCTAAGCATGATTATTTATTGAAAATCCATTATCTTACTTAATTTAACTCAATTCAATTGTCTTTTTCATTGTTTTAACTTCAAAGTAAAACCACTTGTCTCAAAAAGTGTGATCAATGCTGTCCATTTAGTAGATTTACCAAAAAGAAGTCCAAAGCCATTGAAAATATTAGTTTAAGGCTATGTTTGGTTCATGGATTTGAAAAAGGAAAAGGAAAAGGTGTGTGAAATGTAGGTAAAATATAATTATTTTTCATTCACATTCCATCTACCTCTTCTCTTTCCCTTTCCAAATCCCAACCCAAATTCTTGAACCAAACACAATGCAAGTGTCGGTTTGTCAAAAATATGTTTTCCTCAAGATAAAATGTCTCTAAGACTGAGTTTGCATCAAAGACCAAGTGAGATGGACACGGAGATGAGCAACATATATCATTGTATTAGTTTCTGTGTACAACAAATCTCTGTAGTTGTCATGTTGAAAAATCTTTTCTAGGGATTCAACGTTCCTTGAACCATTTTTTAATCAATCTAGACCATCTCCGCCTCTTCTGTGAAGAAAGAATATTAAACTTCATTCACTACTCATCTTGAATAATATCAATCTATTGACAAGCAATCTTGTTAAACCTTCAAGTTCTAATCCACTCTTTCTTAAAATTTTCATATTCAAGTAAGATTCATTGACAACACGAACTACTCAAACCACAACAATTATGATTGTGTGCACTTCTTTTGGCTTCAAAAAGATTAAACTATAGTGTAACAACTTAGTTTGATCAATAGCTCAAAAGTCTCTTCAAATAAGCCTAACAATCAGCTTAGTTTCATGATTCCTCAGCTACTTCAGCAGAATTACTATTTTCTAAGAACAATTTTTTCTGAGCCATTACATTTTAAGCTCACAAATTTCCATGCAAAGTCAGACCCCAAATGCTAATGTTTGCATAATTTGGAGTCTTTGGACATTGAAAACAAAGCCATCCCAATAAACTAATGACTTGCTTGAAATAATTCTCTTTTCTCACTCAATTGTAATCTGAAATATAGTATCTCTAAACCTCGTGGGAAATAACACACTAGAGTGGATTCAGGTTCAAGAAGTGTACACTATTAATGAGTAGGAAGTCACTTGAATCTCCACAAAATATTGGAGAATGCATCAAGATGTTGTGATTATATATGTTAGTTTTGCTCGAACTCATAGTATTTTGCTCGAATTTTATTGTTCAATGAAGCAGATTGCGACTAATCAAGCAATAATGGAAGTAGATGAGGATGGTGGTGAAACTGCGATGCTTTTCCAGAGTGAAAACTGTACTTGCTTGCCCTCGTAATCAGTCCAATGCAAAGCTAGGACTTCATCCATGTAGCCTAAGTTCTTGAATTTTACTTGGGAGAGCATCACTACTAGCCAATACCAATTGCATGGAAAACAGTTTTGCTCAATTCCAGTCTCAAAGACAGCTACAAATTATATTTTGTTACTTGTATATTTACTAGCAATTCACATTTTAGGGATAATTACCAGTAGGTTATTTACTCATAAGTCGTGAGTGGATTTTTTTCATACTTATTTGCCCCTTGTTTTGATAATGAGAAAGTTTTGAAACTGTTTAGATGTGTTTTGTATTTATGGAATGATCATTTGGTACTGGTAATCATACTGATAAATTTATCAAAATAATAAATTATTGGGATATTTTGTCTTTTGTTTATGAGTTTTGATTTATTTTTAGTTGAGTTTATTTCACTTTTTACCTTTAAACTATTGTCAAATTGTCTACTTAGCTACTGAACTATCGATTAAGTTTATTAACCTTAAAATATATAAATCAAAGTCTATGTAGAACCTGAACTATCGATTGAACCTATTCAGTCCTTAAGGTATTTAATTCAAAATTATTTTTAGTTCCTAAAAAAATTGTAAAAATAAAATATAAGGCCATAAGTATTATAAATTAGTAAAAGACCCTACCTAGTTAGTATTTTATTGCCAAAAACCTTAAATTTCGATTATGTCTTTAAAAAGTGGGCGTCATTTCTTCTGGTGAATTTTTTTTATAAGGATAAAAATAATTATCTGTACTGTTTTCTTACTGTTCTATAATATCTACTTATTTGCCTTTGTATAGTATTATATGCTAGATTTCATTTATAATTTATAATGGTTTGTCTTTAAATTTTTCATCAAGTTCTTCTAATAACTTAATTAATATATTATTTTATTCTATTATTATTTGTAGTGAAATACTATTATTTAAATTATCTTATTCTACGACTTTAGTATATATAATACTCATATAATTTTATTCGCAAATTGATTAATCGGACTCTGATACCAATTTAAACACACAACAAAACAAAACACCTTTTAAAGACATAATATAAATTTAAGATTTTTCTGCAATAAAACTTAACTTGGTGGGGTCTTTTTCTAATTTATAATATTTATGGGCTTATATTTTATTTTTGTAATATTTTCAGGAATTAAATATGTTTGAATTAAATATTTTAAGAACTTAATAGATCCAATCGATAGTTCGGAGATTATATAGACTTTAATTTATATACTTTAGAGATTTAGTAGACTCAATCGAAAATCCAGAAATTAAGTAGATAATTTGATAATAATTTAGGGGTAGAAAATGAAATAAACACTTAAGTTTATTTGTATTCATTTGTATTGAAATATGATGCGGGAAGTGTAAGTAGTTGAATTGTTTTTTTTTTTTTTAAATTTACAGTGATAAATTTAATTATTAAAAATTAGAGTATGACTTTTTGATAAATAAATCTAGCTCACATAACTTGCTCCTAACTACCCCAATTATTATTGTTTGACTATCAAATATGGGATCACTATTTGGTCATACAGATGAAGTATTATAATGTCAATATAACCAATAGCCATTTTATGCTTTCAAAGAGGGTTGTTGATCACTTCTAAGTACTTATTTAATTTCTATTTTGCTAGAATTATAATAGAGAGATGACTTGTAATATTGACCCTACCCAACAACATTTTGGTAGGATTCATGATCTTTCTTGCTTTTGAATTGAAAACAAAAATATAGAAATGGTAAAGTAAATTTTGAAACAAAAAATGGGGAGCACCCACCATCATAGTTGAGGAAATGGGATTTTGGAGAGATTAATTTCCCAAATGCTTGGTGGATTTTATGCTAGGTTTGTCCACATGATGTTCTCCCCCAAGGAAAATTGAACTTCTGGTACAGAATATTTTACTGAAGTTGATGACAATTTAAAATTCCCTTACCTTGATTGGAGCTGTCTGCTTGCAAATTTTCCACCAAACATTTTGTTTCCTGAACATAGGGGTTAGGAGAAATCTAATCAAAATTGTGTCATTTTTTTTTTTTGGCATTTGAAAATGTACTGCAAAAGTTGTCCCAGTGATTCTTTGGATTTTCCTTGCATTTTTACCTGGATTAAAGACATATCTTTGGACCATAGTTAAAGTGGTGGCAGCAACCTGAACCTACCCCCATCTCTGTGTTATGTGGTAGATTAATCTGTTATCAACATTTAAGTAGTTTCTGGATCTTGTCTTCATAGTAACTCACAATGTTATTAAAATCAAAATTCAATGTAGGATCTTTGAAAGGACTTGCATCAGATCAAAATTTTAAAATTTTATTTTTTATATAAAATAAAATAAAAAATTATCAATAATGATAATTTATATTAAATAATTAACAATCATCAAACATAAATAATAAATTTGTTATAATGCATCTTATATGTTACCTTAAATAATAATAATAATAATAATAATAATAATAATAATAATAATGCATTTTTAATAAATAAAAAATTGATAAATAATAAAGAAAAAGGGTTGCCAAAGTCAAAATTATAATAGAATTTGCTCTTGTCCGGTTACTTCTCGGCTTTGGATACTTGTTGTTGCAACTTTTGGATTAGTTTGGGTGCAGTGAATTCTATGCAGGCATTATTGCAAAGTTGGGCAGGGGTTGGGTAGGAAGGAGACGCCGAAAGGCATGGTTTCTCGTTGTCCACTGTTTAATGTGATTGATTTGGTTGAAGCGTAATAAGCGCGTGTTTTAAGAAGTGTCTCATTCAATTCCTTGGTTAGAGCAGTAGCTTCTTATGGTATTATATAATTGGATTATGGACTTAGTTGATCTGATGTTTAGCTTTTGTAGACTTTGTGGAGGATTTGATTTGTTGATTTTGTTGGGCCTTTGGGCTGTCGGTTTTGTATTCATTGCATCATTTTCATATTTTTTCAATAAAATTTGATTATTTATCAAAATAAATAAATAAATAATGGAATCAAGATTATAGTGCCATTTTAAGTAATTTTGTTTACTAAGACCGCAGCCTGCTTATAGGGATTCTGATAACCATAATAATACAAATATTTAGGCTAAACACTTATTTTGAGAAAGAGTTTTAGAAAAAGTGATTGATTTGATGTGTATGAGACAGAGATTTGTTTGGAAAACTTGTAAACCAAACAAGTTTTGGGAAATTTTTTTGAGAAAATTTGTTTGGTTTGATTACTTTTGAAAACTTATTTGTAAATAATTTTCTACAAAAATTTTTAGGAAACACAAACCAAATAAGGCCTTATTTCTTCATGGTGCAGCTTAGGTCTACAATAAAAATATTTTCTTATTAGTTATCTAGTGAAATAAGATCGAAACTCAGCATTGGAAAGATCTCAATATTTTCAATGAATTTGTTTCATCCTTAGCCAACACGTAAGCGATCAGTGCTCTAGATTTCAAGACTCTTGATTCCAATTTTTTTTTTTTTTTTTTTTGGGTCCTCTATAGGTTTTTCATTTTATCTTTTCATACTATAAAGTATCGTCCTTGTAATTAGTGTAATGACCCAGAATTTTTTATTTATTTATTTTTAAATAGTTAGTGCATAATTTAATTGAGTAAATTTTTTAATTTGATTGCAATGTAAATTCTGTGCGAAAATAATTCAGTTTTGTATTTTTTAAAAATAGTTCTCGATCTCAGAAAATTATGAAATGTTTATATGTTGTTCCCATATGAGTCTAGCACGTTGTATAAAAATTTCAGAATTTAATGATGAGTATTTATTTTATGAAAATTCACGGACTGATTGGTGTTCAGTTTAATTTATAATAGAATTTGAAATTGAGTTTTGGGTGTTCAGACCAGGATTTGAGATAAATTGTTGGGACTATTTTGGTATATAATTGGACCATGTTTGATTTATGGGCGAGACCCATGATTTATATTTAATTTAATTTGAATTTGTTTAATGACTCATATTTAACTGTTTGGTCATTTTTAATTAGGTAATTGGTAGTAACCACCTTAGGAGTTGTTATTATTTATTATATAGGATTATAATAAATATTTGATAGTTGATTTTATGGTGTGTACCATATGGCGAAAAATTATATATTTTATAAAGAATGAAAATATGTATATTTCGTAATGATTAAAATATTATATTTTGTGGTGAGAAAAATTATATCATTTTATAATTTATATTATAAAATTTGAAAGTATTATTACAAAAATTATATATATATATATTTAAAAATACCAAGCTTTGGGAAGACAAACTCACATAAGTTGCCCCCCTTTTTGTGATGGCCATCATTCATCCTCCTTTCCTTTTCATCTCATTTCATTTCTTGTTGGGTTGGCAGAGAGCTTGGCTCTCTCTCTCTCTCTTTATCTCAACGTCTCTCTCTCTCTCTCTCTTTCTCTTTTCTTCATTGTTGTTCAATTTTTCAGTTTCAAATGGGAGTATTTAGAGTGAGATTTTGCAAAAGTATTGTAAATGAAAATTGGAGAGCTCGTCATGATCTTCGTAATGGTGTTCTCGGATTCATGATCGGGTGATGTTTGCATTTTCGGATTAGCTTTTCTTCATATTTGAGGTAGGAACTTTCTTCGTATTTTTAAATTGAAGCTATGTTAAGGTTATTTTGAGAAAATATATCATTATAAGTGGTATTGCATATATATATATATATATATTTTTTCCAGATTTTTGTTAGGTAATTTTTGAAAGAATAATTATGTTGGAATGTTAAGAAAAGTGGTATTTTGAGGTTGATTTGGGAAGACCACCTTGTGCTGAAATTTTGTTGTTAAAAATCTGAAAATTTAATTGTAATAGTTGTATGGATTGTATCTATATCATATTATGATTAGATGATTTATTTTGAGAAATATTAAGTTGAAATATTTTTTTTATCTTTAATTTGGAATCTATATTCGAGAAAATAAATTTATGTTGATGAATATTGAGTAAATGCTTAAGTTGGGATTATAGAGTTGTTTTGAGATTAAAAACTCTAAAAGTGTTATATTCATGATATTTTATAAAAGATGATATGTTGATGATTAAGTTGTGTTCATTTTTATGAAAATAAAAATGTGAAATGTGGACTTTCAAACTCATAACCTTAAAAATGTTACTATTGGACATATTTCATAATTTTTTATGTAAATATCATGTTGGTTAAGTAATTTTAGAAAAAGTTGTGAAATTGTTATTGGTAGAGAATTTGGTAACAATATTACCTCTTTAAATAACTTGGCATAAAAAATGGTTACGTTGAAATATAGTTATATGTATTTTTTTTTTTTGCAAGATCTAGATGATTTTCGAAATCATCCTTTGATTTGTTTTGAAAATTGATTGTTGATTTAAGAATATGAGAGATTTTTTTTTAAAAGTGGGTTTACTTTCTTGTTCCTTTTAAAATAGAAATTGAGGGTTTTGAACTATGAGGATTGAAGAGAGATGTTTTTGGTGACTTTCTTTCAATAAATGAAGATGAGTGGTTTTGGTGAGAAAACCTAGAAATTTGGAGTTTTTAAGAAAGATGTTGTCAAACTTTGAAGATGTTGTTATATTTATTTTGTGTGTCAAAATAAATGATATTTGAAAAATTATTTATTTGTTTACATATAAATGATGATTTTCATGGAATATGAGAATTGTTGAAGTTTTGGAAATTATTGTTTAAAATATTAATATAGTCTTGAAGTGACAAAATGCTTGAGATTACTCTAAGTGTGGGAATTTTGTTGTCCCATGGATGAATTGGAATAAAAGTATTTATATTCATCTTAAGAAATTATATTGAAATGAGAAATGAGAATTTTGATCACAATGGGAATATTGTGTGGAAGTATTGAAAGTGGAAGAAATATTGCATTGTATTATTAACCATTGCATTGGCATATCAATTCATTTGATAATGATGAGTTTTGAAATTTGATTTGAAAACTTTACATTGAGAAAGGAATGTTAGGAAATAAGTTTTCATGAAATGATTTTGGGGTAAATACGGTGGTAAGTCTTGAAAGGTGGTATAGATGATAGGTGTCGAGCCTTCCAGTTAATACTGGTAAAAATGACAGATTACAGGTGTCGAGCCTTCCAGTTAATACTGGTAAAAATGACAAATTAGTAGTACTTGTATAGTCTACTTGCAGACACCAGCCTAGGAACTACCTGAGTCGTATTTACCACCTTGGAATTTTATTGAAATTGTTAGATTAATATGTTTTCAAATTGGCATTATGCATAAGATTTTCAAAAGATGAGAAAAATATTTTGAGCATGATATGGCATATGCATTCATCTCATATGACTGTATAAAATGTATTGGTACTTTGTTAAATGTCATTATGAATTGTGTAACTATTTGATTCCATTGACAAATAGGTAATCGAATGAATTGAAAAGGATATCATGTTTCTTTTGAAACATGTTTATTTATTTAAATTTAACTAGTTGTGGTTAATTAAAATAAATTAGGTTCAAGAGATTATGTAATAGAATCTTATGGTTTTGACATGATATGATTTCCGGTACATGTATGACTATTTTGATACTCGCATATCTTCTCATGTTTTAATATAAGATTGTTTGGTGAGCTAGTGGTTGCTCACCCTCTGCTTGTACATGTGTACAGGGAATGCTTTTCGGATTTGAAGATCAAACAATGGTTTTTTACCATTTCATAAGTGTAATGTAGTGATGGATTGTACTACTTCATTTGTTGTTTGACTGAGTGCTATTTTTTTGTAAAGAGCAGTGTCCTTTCTTTTATTATAAGCCTCAGGATATTTTTTTTATTTGTATGTAAATGTCATTGTTGTATAACGAGAGGGAATGTGTATATTTAATTATTTATCATTTCATCCAATGATGAAATGTTATTTATAAATAGACTTAATTAATGAATATTAGTAAAGTTATCCGAGTAATAAAATACGGGGCGTTTCAGTTAGGTCAAGAAAAATCCTCTGAATCTTGATCTAATAGAACATTGCATGCAAAAAATATAGGATAAATTACACTAACACCCTGAGGTTTCAGTTTAATACAGATTCCCTCCTTATGTTTGAAAAATTACATTTCCTTTCTTGAAGTTTGTAATCTTATTACAAATTGTCTCCTAAATTGCAGATATCTTGTCCTAAAATTTTTAAAATGACCATTTTGTCTTTTTTCCTACCATTTCTTCTTCATATCATCATGATTACATTCTACAATTTTCCATCATTATATTCTACCTGAACATATTCTTATTGAGTGATGATATACAAACATAATTTTATATAAAATTTCCAAACAGAATGATATACCTTAATGATGACATTTCACTTTAAAACAAAACAACTATAAACATGATTTATATTTACAACAGTATTACTATCACAACATTTTTATGATAATTTTTGTATAATTTTTTATATATGAATAGAATTTTTCATTTTTACTTCCGCCATTATTTTTCTTTCAAGTCTATTCACCCACATTTATTACAATGTTACCAAACACCTTCATTCACATTTATTACAGTATTACTGAATTTTTGTATTTTTGTTTTTTTTTTTTTTGTATTTGGTGAATTTAAAAAAAAAATCACAAAATGTTGTACTTCTTAAGTATATCTGGATTAGGTGTATCTAAAAAAAAAAAAAATTGCTTAAAATATTAAAAAAATTTAGTAAATAAAAAATCACGAAAAAATAAAAAAATAAAATCAATTTTTTGTGTGAGTTAAACCAAAGAAGATGATTGTTATTTCTCTTGAAATGACATGAACAAAACATCAATATTATTTTATTATTTTATATGTATAAAGGCTAAGGGACAAATATGTCATTTTAATTTGATCATGGGGGTAAGTGTAATTTTTCAAAAGTGAGAGAAAATCTACATTAAACAGAAATCTCAAGGAGTGCCAGTGTAATTTACCCAAAAATATACATATATACTAGTTAAAAAAGTCCTATGCAAGGCACCGGTTATTATTACGGTAGATTTAAATTTTGTATTTTGATCATTTTTAAAAAATAAGATTATTATTTTATAAAATTGAATAGAATAAATCATTATATATGACAGAATTATATAAATTTAATTATAAATAATAAAAAAATAAAAATATATAATAAGTCTTACAATTTTAAAATAATTATACTTTTAGCGCTCAAGTGTTTGTTCATGACCACTTGTATTATTATCTAAATTCATATCAACTTCAAATAGTCATCAAACTAATTATTCAATAAATTTTTTTGTTTTATATAAGCGTCTTTTGGGTTAGTTCATTTTGTTATTCAATACTTATTCGATGTGGTGAGTTTCATCAATAGTGTTCAGTTTACTGAAATGAAAGTAGAACGGAATGATCAATTAAAATGTTCATTCTCATATATGATGAAAAAAGTATTGAAAATTGATTCTTCGCTATTATAAGGAAATAATCATTCTATAAATAAACTTAATAAAATCTCTCATTTTGAACTATTAGGCTAAAAACAATGAATTAAAATTTCTTACATAATTTTCAAAAGCCCACCACCTCAATTACTTCACAGGCAATTTTTGGATAGTTCCGGAGTATAGCCACATGGTACTCCATGGTATTGTGATTGGTGAAGAAAATAAAGTATTATGATTTTATATTAGATGTCACAGGCAATTTTTGGATAGTTCCGGAGTATAGCCACATGGTACTCCATGGTATTGTGATTGGTGAAGAAAATAAAGTATTATGATTTTATATTAGATGATTGAAAAATATAAGGAGACGTGGTGAATGATAATTGGTTAGAAAGTATAGACATATGATAATCCGAAAATACCTAATAATTTTCCTTATTTCACCAGCCAAATTAAAGGACAAAATAAGAAATTCAAAAGCAAGCTAAGGACAAAATAGACAACTCAAGACAAACCTTCCCAACCAAAGCAACCAAAATTTCTTACATAATTTCCAAAAGACTGCTACCCAAATTGTTTCACCAACCAAACTTTAGGGCAAAATAACAAATTTCAAAACAAGCTAAGAATAAAATAAGAATAAAAAAACAAGCCAGGAAAGACATTATTACATATATATATATATATATATTGATTACAATTCCTTCTTTGTTTTTTCTTTCATCGAGTATTATATACTATTGTTACTTCTTTACTAGTAAAATTGTTTAAGATATTTTAAATAAGTGTACTTTTTAACTTTTTATGAAATATAAGTTGGATTTGAAATGATATTGTAGAAATGTGATATGACTTAAATAAAATGATATGATTTAAATAAGATAATGACTTCTTAACTTTTTAATTTTTTTAGAGGATGCCAAACCTAGTCTAATATTCCTTGTTACTAAACGACTAGTCAATTCCTTAAAATGAATAACGGATTCCAACAAAACAAAAAGAACCTGCACTTTGTGGATTTGAAGGGCCATAAAATCTCAAGGAACATAATCAAGAGAATAGTCATATCTGCATGTATTCATTGATGTGCATAGGAATCTACCATTGGACAGAGCATTATTAGTGAAGAGAAGAATAAAAAAATAAAAAGAGAATAAAAAGCACATCTGTCTTGCTGAAGCTTTGATCAATAAAACAATTGTGCAGTTATTCATTTCAATAGGTCAATCTCACTGACCAATAAAGAAAATTTTCTGCAGCTCCTAAAATTGGTTATGGCAAAATAATTGTTCAAGCTTGTTTAGAGTAAGTTCATACATTTCTTAGACACCAGAAGGAGAGAATGAGAATGGCACAAAACCATGTTGCTTGCACGGATTGCTGAACACTGCTTGACTTAGCATGAAGAATGGAGCATTTAGACGCAAATTTAATCTTTTGATATAACTCAAATGGAATCTTCTGAACTTGGAGTTTGGGATCGGAAATCAAGCAACAATATGGCTTGGAGTGAGGAAATGTTCTTAACCATGAATCTCAGTACTTCATAAAACATATTCATGGAAAAGCCAAATGAACTTCAACTGGATATGAAGGTCGGCTTCCAGACTATGAACCCACCCACCCACCCCACCCCCGACCCCCCCCTCAACAGTCATGCATGTGAGTGAGAGGCATTCACGAATCACCAGATACTGTTATGGTGCCATGATTGCTCCACAACAAAGGGGAAGCATCTTCAATATGTTGGCATTGCTCTTCATTACATCCAAACCTTGTATAAGAAAAGCATCTTCCCCCCTATACTTCGAAATTTGACAGACACTGACCATGAATTGATCCACATGCCCTTGGACTACAAAAAGAATCTCGGCCACGGTCACCACCACTTCTGATTCTGCAGAAGCTTTGGATCAATAGCCGAAGCCTCAAGCATTACATGATTGCATCTGCCATTTGAATACTACAGAGATTCAAATCAACCTACAAAAACCATCAACTGGCAAGTTCCCAGTCACATGATTAACTTGGATATAAGGTTATAGATTCTGTAAACAATAATGAAAGCCTTGCACCATAAAAAATTTACCCTCTTTCTAGTTACTTTGAAACTTCTAACAATTCAACCAAATAAAATATAAAAACACACACACACACACACACACACATATATATATATATAAACTGAAATATACAAAAAATTCTCTCCAAGACTATAACAAAATGATACAAATAACAAAGAAACAAGGACCATTTTGCTCAATTCAGGTTGCGTTAATTACAATGACACTACGGATGGCAAATAGGTGGGATTGGATAGGGGTCAATTCAGGTTGGTGGTTTAGACAAGTCAACCCAAATCCACCCAATTAGTGAGCGATTCTATTTGAGTTGGGTCCTTTCAGTTTTGGGTTGGACCCACAACCTATTCTAACCCATCTAGCATTTTGACCTACAAAGCACGGACAGTTCTAAAAGGGAGTTATATCCATATCGTACCCGTATTGGATAACAATACTCTTTGAATGCTCACAAATACGTATTTGATACTTCCTAAATGTATCCAAAACTTGAAATAAATTTCTTTAATTTTGAGTATGATAATTTTTGGATATTTGCATATTTGAACTATTATGAAATTGGGATTGTGATAATTCTTGAGTAGCATTAGAGTATAATCATTAACGAGAGTAATTTTTCAATACTTCACTACTTAAAGAATAAGAAAATAGTGAGAATACAATAGTACCCTATTTTTTTGGAATTTTTTAAATTGATGTATCCTTAATGTGACATGTGTCCCATATCCATATCCAATCCATACTCTATAAAAAGTAAATTAAATAAATAAAACAAGATACTAAAATCGAATTTCAACAATTAAACAATAAAATAAACTTGCATATACAATATTTTTTTTATGTAACACAAGTGTGAAAGAGACAAACACAATACAAGATGAATAGTCTAAACTTGATATTTAAATGAAATTTTTATAAGATCTTAAAAAAAAAAATGGCTACTGGCTCTCAAACGAATACCTAATTTCTACAGAATGGTTTAGGTTAGTACCATGGGTTCAACTTCCATATACCCCTCCTTAAAGGGGGTGTAATATGCTATGCACCCTATTTTTGGACCATTGGATCCAACAATTGCAAGTCCATAATGCACCAGAGTACAAGCTTTCAATGAGCCAGAGGAAGTAAATGGAATTTCTGCAAAAAGCATGCTCAAGCGAGGTTACACCATAATGCCTATTTTTAAAGCACTCACAAGCAGGATTTTGCGAGCTCGAGTGGAAGGCGCCGATTTTGCATGAAGAGGTCTTTAAGTCAACCCTAGGTCACTTCAACTATAAATAGGACCCTAGAGGGTGTGTACCCAAAAAAGTTTGGAGTACCTTAAAATACTTTGTGCTGAATATCAGTCAATCTCTGCCATCTAAATCATTGTTCATACATTGGTGATTGCCTTGGTGGATTCCAAAGTGGATTGTGTTCAGTTCATGGTGGAATCCAGATGTATTGTGAATACAGTACTCAACTAACCATTGAAGACAAAGATTGTGGATTTGACACCATGGATTCGGTTAGAGTTGGTTTGTAAGTTACAAATTATATTTTGTACTTTATAGTGGAATGTTTTTCTGAACTAGGTCCCATGGTTTTACTGTTTGGGTTTTCCACGTCAACAACTGCGAGTCTCTGTGCACTTGATTTACTTTTTTATGCTTGCGAATTAGATTGTGTTTAAGATAAAACAACCAAACAACACCAAAGGTAATTATATCAACAAATCAATATTTTTTCCAGTTAGTATTAGAATATACTGATTTTTCAAGTTAACACCATTCTTTGAGCTTATTGTTGGAAAAATCTGATGTGCAAGATAGTCTTCAAATCTTGTGTCTTCAAGAACCTATAAGAAAATGACAAAAATAATTGCTTCAAATTGTGTTATAACGATACTTTCCTAAAAACAATATTTGCCCCCATTAGATTGTGTGCACTAGGTTAGAGCAAATTTGCCTCCAAGATACAATGAAAGCCTGATCTAAAGTAAAGATCTACCTACCGGTGGGCTGCACAAACAACAGTAAACCAGAATACCCTTGATATGATTAGAAGAACCAAGATATTGAATGGGGTGGAGAGAGACAGAGACAGAGAGACAGAATTCTGAATTCTGGGGTGGAATGAATGGCTGGATTCGCAGAATATTTTCAGGCCTAGATGTACCTGATTGGATGGGTCTTTGTCCATTGATTGCATCTGATAAATTCAGGTTGAGATATGGTCGTTGGATCGAACATCTACGATGCGGACCGTGTCTCACACCGAAGGAGTGTGTTGACTGGATGCACCACATCACAATTGGATGTTACCTGATCCATCTGATGACGCGTTTACTCGATCACCGCTAGGGGCATCTACTAGTCAAAATAGTCACCCATATACTCAAGCCAATCCAAGAAAGCGTTAGAATCCAACCTACCAACATAGCTAGGGGCATCTAATCTGATCTTTTTGTGAAGGCACCTCAAGATAATACCTATGCTTGGCATCTCTCTTGGTGCCTACCTAAAGGTCTGGGCGGCCTATGAAATACTTCAAACCCATTGTCAAAGTCCTCAGCATACCCTAGTAAATTCCTATTTTCTCCTACTCCATTAGGTTGGACATCTAAAGAGGATATTCTATTCGGATTTTGAACTCAACTCTCTCTAACAAGGGTATCATGGCCATATGACTCTCAATGTCCCTCAAGAATGACCATGGGGTTGGCTAACATGGTTACTATGTCCTAAACCAAGCAAGATGGGAAAATCATCCAAATACTCCTCAAGAAGATGCTTTCCTAAGGACTTGAAAAGTTGAAAAAATTGTATGTGAATGTTTTCATAGTTTTCTTGGTGCTTCTCACGGAAGTCCGTCAGCAATTGTTCTCCTTTAGGCTGTATTTAAATAGTAGATTTGGATAGGGATTTGAAAAGAGAATCCTCTCCCCTTTTCCTTTCCCTTTCCAAATCACTACCCAAATTCATGATCCAAACACACCCTCAGAGTGTCCAGTCAATTTTGAAGGAATTGACATCTTATTCTAATGTATCTTGCATATTCTTTGAATTGCCAGAGCGCTATAAACGAGTCAAGCTGAGCCGAACTTTGCAAGGCTCGAGCTCGGCTCGAAAATTAATACAACACAACTTGAGCTTGAAGCTCAATAATGAAGAAAAAGTTTGGCTCGATAATCAAGCTTGGTTAGCTAGTTAGATATTATTTCATATTAAATGACATATAACACAATTTACATTATTTAATATACAAATAGTAGATCCTATTATTTAAATAAATAATACATGAGTCGAGCTTATACTAGCTCGAGCTTGACTCATTTATCAAACGAGCCTAAACATCTAGCTTGGGCCTATTTATATACGTAACGAATTGAGTCGAATTCGCGAGAAACTCTGTTCATTTGCAACCCTAATCGCCAGGGACCATGGTATTATAATTTTTTTTTTTTGGTTATTTACATGAAGAGCCCCTAAACTATTGAAAAGTATCACTTTGACCCCCTAAACTATAAAAACGTACAAATGGACCCCTAAACTATTGAGAAGTATCACTTTACCCCATAAACTATAAAATCGTACAAATAGACCCCTTAAATTATTGTCGTGTTTCACTTTGACCCATTCTATTACGTGGCTCGACTTCCGGTTTTGGCAGCGATTTTGGGGTGCAAGATGGCTTCTCTACCAATTTCATATCTTGGTCTACCTTTGGGAGCTTCTTTCAAGGCCCTCGGGGTGTGGGACAAGGTGGTGGAGCATGTGCAACGGCGGTTGGCAGGGTGGAAGCAACAATATTTATCTAAAGGCGGAAAGATTACGTTGGTCAAGAGTGTCTTGTCAATCCCGACTTATTTTATGTCAGTTCATGTGATCCCGGTGGCAGTTGCGAAATGGATTGAGAAGTTGCAACGGGATTTTTCATGAGGAAATGAGAGGGAGGGTTTTCATTCTCATTTGGTGGGGTCAGATCGGGTTTGTTGTCCTAAGGAGAAAGGGGTTTGGGGATTAGGCGGTTGGTTATGTTTTAATTTGGCGTTGTTGGGTAAGTGGTTGTAGCGTTTTGTGAGAGAAAGGGAGCATTCATAGAGGAAGGTGATTGTGGCAAAGTTTGGTCTGGGAAGAGGGGTGATGTTTGGGTGGGGTGGGACAGCCTCATGATTGTGGTGTCTGGAAAAGAATTTGGTTGGGCTAGGAGGAGTTTTGGCAGAGGATTCAGCTGAAGGTAGGGTTAGGAGATAGAGTCCATTCTGGCATGATAGGTGGTGTGAGGATACTTCTTTAGAGCAGTTGTTCCCTTTAATTTTTGGGATTGCAGAAGATTGTGAGGTTATAGTGGGGGCGGTTCAAACGGGGCAAGGACAGGCGGTGGTTTGGAACGTGTGGCTGCGTTGTGAGGTTCAAGATTGGGAGGTGGATCAGTTAGCGGAGCTTTTGGGTTCCTTATACAGGTTGCAAGCTGGGGTTGCAGGGGAAGATTCTATGGTTTGGATCTGTCCCGGCTCTAAGGGACTTTTTTCTGTGCTTTCCTACTATGGTGCGCTTGTTCATGTTGATGCGGTTTCGTTTTCTTGGAAATGTGTTTGGGTGTTGGGCACGCCATCCAAGGTAGCTTTCTTTGTGTGGACGGCGACCTTAGGACGTATTCTGACGATTGATAATATGATGCGCCGTAGACATATACTGGTGAATTGGTGTTGTTTGTGTTGTGGTGATGCTGAGTCGGTGGACCATTGCTCGTTCATTGCCCAGTTCCATATCGGCTTTGGATGCTTTTTGTGGCGACTTTTGATTTGGTTTGGTTTGGTTTGGGTGCAGTCAAGTTTGGTGTTGGAAGTCTTACAAAGTTGGGCCGGAAGTAGGGTTGGAAGGAGACGTCGGAAGGCATAGATGATTGCCTCTCACTATTTAAAGTGGCTTATTTAGTTGGAACGTAACAGGCGTGTATTCCAAGGCGTGTCTCATTAGATTTCTTGGCTGGAGTGGTGGATGTTTATGGTGTTATATAATTGGGTTACGAGATTGGTTGATCCAAATGTTTTAGCTTATGTAGATTTTGTAGAGAATTTGATAGCTTAGCATTTTGTCCTTGAGAGTTTGAATTTTGTATTCTTTGCATCATCTTGATACTTCTCTAATAAATTTGCTTATTTATCCAAAAAAAAAATTGATAATTCGATTTTAGATTTTATTTATTTATTTATTATTATGATTATTATTTATGCTTCACTAGTAATAATCATGGAGACAAGTTTGAATTTTTTTTTGCCCCCTCAAAGATAATTAGAATTAGAGGAAGAAGATAAAGGGTATTATCATCCTTTTATAACTTACGTTGACAGAGTTATTGTGGCAGTTCAGTACAAAACCATAGGGAGTCTCTCTGCCTATTTTAAACCATAATGGGATAAAGTGATCCAGGCTCAAACCACAGGGAGCTTAAGTGAATCTTGCCCATATATATATATATGGACCAAATAAGGAGAGAGAGAGAGAGAGAACAAGAAATAAAATAAAATTAGAAATGAAATCTCCTAAATTATTATTAGGTTTCATGTGGACGTTTCTAGCGCCTAAAATAGATCTTTAGACATCCTTTTCCTTGATCCCCCATCAACAGGGAAGAAAGGTTATTTTTTATACATATTGCACCTTTCAAACCAGGTTTTTGCTGCCTACTTTCATTTACTGACCTATTAACTAGGAGAAAGTGGGTATAACGGCTTGGCAGCTCTACAAAGTAAGGTAGTAGGTTGATCTACGACCATCCTCCTAAAATCCCCTGTTTTCTCTTCTCTTTCTTTCCCTTTTGTCCCCCCTGGGTTTCTGATTCAGCAACCGAACACTTTAAGGCATTTTCTGATTCCTAAAGGAAAATTTCTGATTCTATTCTGATTCCTAAAGGGCATTTTCCTCTAGAACATTATTGTTTGGGGCTGGGCGAATTCAAGAGTTCTTTTGTGACACCATCAATTGGATTTATTGCACCCCGTAGGCCGTTCGTCGCAAAGAGGAAGATGCTATGCATCACTACTGTAATTCTGTAGGCATCACAACTACAGTTAGAGAACTTCAAATGCTTTTAATCTATAGAGTTGAAATAACTACAGACCAATATATAGTAGCAGTCGGACTATATTTGGAAAAAAAAAAAAACCCATATCAGCCTGCTAAAACCCATTCATAAAAGACCCAATAACATAACTGAAATTAACAGGTTGTTTAATAAGATCTTGCAATTATTAAGCATCTTTAGCCAGAAAAGTTTTCAAAACTAGCATAAAAATGAAACAGTTGAAAACTAACTTGAATGCTTTATATATGACTCAACAAAAGCTGAACTCACTTATAAAAGCCCCCAAGAAACCCTCAAATTGTAACAAACCAGAAGTAACCAAACCAAAATTCAAAATTATCTCCTCTTTAAATTTTCTTTTCCTTCACTATATATATATAATACATTGCTTTCCATTGAGCTTATTGTGGATAGCTTCACATGGCAGGGCAAATACAATGTACTAAACAACCTAACCATGGGAGATTTTTTCTTTTTCTTTTTTTGATAAATAATTTTTCTTCTTTTCTTTTGTTATTTCACAAACAAGAGATTACACTTTATAATAATAAAAGATTGGCAATGAAGAATTGGTAGCTATTCACATCAATCATGCATTGAAGCATAATCCATCTATGACTACAAGAGTCCGAAAGAGGATTCAACCACAATGTATTAGATACTACTCAATCAAGATGATGAATCAATCATATGTAATTATATATAATTTACTCAAAAATATTAAAAGAGGTAAATGTCATACCAAAAATCAATGGGTCAGTACCTAACTTCACGTTCTCAAGTCGGCAGAAGTGTACAACCTTTTGCTTTCAATTTGGATTCCAGACCGAAAAACTTTAATCCTAACAGCACCAAGTCTGCCGTTTTCTTCTTCATGTGCTCAATTAGTTTGTCATCATAAATAATCAAATCAGCTTCACTTAGAAACTTGCGCTCTCTCATGTTTGAGAACACTTTTCTTGCCTCCTCCAGTGTTCCATGCTTGCACATGCCAGAGATAATAGCAGAATATAAAATAACATCAGGAGGATAACCTATTTCCATCATCTCATTTAGAACTTCGATCACCTTCTCAGCATCATTTGATTTACAAACATGAAGAATGGTAAGAATATACTTAAATTGCATGGGCCCGCTAGGAACATTTGCTAAGCAGTCACGAATTAGCATCATAGCTGCATCGACCTCTCCAATTTCACAGAGCCCTTTAACAAGTGAACAATAGGCAGCAATAGAGGGAACTGAAGACATCTCTTTTATTTTATTATAGCACGTACATGCTTCTTGGATATCTCCAACTTCAACCAAACATGTAATTGCATTGCTGTAAGTTGATGAATCAGGTTCAAATTTTGAATCATTTAATTCATGAAAGAGTGATAATGCCTTATTCACCTCTCCAATCTTGTGGAGAGCCTCCATAAGAATATTGTAAATTGAAACACTGCAATAATCTTTCACCTTCAAGTCTTCAAACAATTTTAAAGCCATCATTATTCTAGCCTCCTTTCTCACCATGAATGAGAAGAATCTTGAAAGATAGTCAATGATTTCAAAACCCAGATTCTGCAGCTGCAAAAGTAAGTTGCAAAAGTCATCCATTCTTTTCAATTCAACATAAGACAACATCATGGGATTCACAGTCACGAAGTCTGGCTCGAGGCCCTCTTGAACTGTGACCTGGAAAAGTTTACGAACCTTATCAACATGGTTCAGGTTACACAAGCCTTCAATGAGAGAATTGTATATCGACAAATCAGCCCTATAACCAGAGTCCATCAAATCCTTCAACAAATCACAAGCTGAACCAACCTTCCCATCTGCCACAAATGCCTCAATCAATGATGCATAGATAGCCCGATCTATCAAACACCCCTTCGCTTTCATCTCTTTGAACAGTTCATAACCTTTCTTAACCTGTCTCCCTTTGCATAACCCGGTAACCAGAGTAGCATAAGCCATAATATCTGGCTCCACCTGATCCCTTCTCATTTCCTCCCAAACCCTCAAGCAACCATCTAAATTTCCCTCTGCAACCAACACACGAACCATTGCCGTGTACGCAAAAACATCCGGTTTGCACAAGTTCCTCCTCATTCGGTTCAAAAGCTCCAAAACTTCATCTATCTGCCCTGCCTTACACAAACCCTTAACCAAAATCATGAAAGTAACACTTTCTTCCACAAACCCATCTTCCTTAAAATCACCATAAACCGACATTGCCAAATCCAAATGACCCGTTTTCACAAGCGCATCCATTATCCTATTATACAAAAAAACCCTCGGTTTCAGCCCAAATTTCTTCATTTTCTCATACACATAGTACACCCTGAGACCCCTATTAGCATCAGAGTGCATTCTAATAAGAATTTCAAATTGTTTCTCAGTGGGAGGCTTACCCTGCAAGTGCATCAACTCAGGGACCTGATCAGCTGCCCGGAACTGATTGTTGCGGTTCAAACAGTACGCAAACGCATTATAGCAAGAAAAATCATGAGCATAACCCTTTTGCTTACCAGCCCAGTGGAAGAACTTGGAAGAGAGTCTGGGATCAGACTGGACTTTGAGGACCTCCGCCACCAGATTGGGGGTCACACGGCGGAGCTTGTTGAGGTCTGCAACAATGGGGGGACCCCAATTCTTGTGCTTCCGGAATGAATCTACGATGTAGCGAGCGACGGGAGAGAGATTTTGGGCTACGGAGAAGAATTTCTCAGATGGGGTTTTGGTGGGTGGGGTCGAGAGGCTTGTGGGGGAGTCTGGGTCCCATTTTTGGAGATCAAATTGGGGGTTGGGATTGGGATTGGAATTGGGATTGGGGTTTAGAATTTGACGGTTGGAGAAGAGGCCGCCGCGGACGGTGGGCCGGTTCTGGGAGGGTTTGCGGTGGCCGTAGAAGAAGTAGAGCTTCTTGTTGTTGTTGTTGTTGATAGGTTTGGCGGGTTGGTACTGAGGTCGCATTTTTTTGGGGGGGGTTTTGTTTATTGATGCCCCTTCCCTTATCTGCTGTCCACTACTAGTAATTATTACTTCTTTTTCTTCTTCTTCTTATTAGGAATATGTCTCTGATTGCTCGGTGAGTGTTTTGCTCGGCTCCGTCTGGTTAACTGGAAAATTTTGAAAAATTCTTCACAGTTTGAAAATTGGAAATTGCGTTGGACCAGCAGTGGGGTTACTGGGGTCCTCTCTGATTGGAGGAAAAAACTGTTTGTTTGTTTATTTATTTATTTTTTTTTATTTTTTTTTTTTTTTCAGCCAATGGGGAGCCGACACCTCACTGGGGTTGTCAGTGGGGGTCGGCTCACTGGGAGTCGGTAGCATTACTCTTGAAAATTTTTATTTAACAAAAGAAAATGCTGGAGAGCCAAAAGAATTATCGAAATTTTTATTAAATGTCTCACGTATGTTTAAGTTGGGTTTTTATATATGTGAGATATTTAATAAAATTTTTGATAATTTTTTAAGAATATCTAATATTATTTAAAATAAAAGAAGTTTAAAATTTAGACATTATTTGGATATGTGAAGTGTATTACGGATTTTATTTTCATAATTTTCATAATTTATTTTATTAGGTACTTCGTGTATTTCATTTACAAAAAAAATTAGGTTGATCCGATAACTATAGTTTATTCAATTTATCGTATTTTTCACTAAAAAAATAGACGATAATAGTGTTTTTAAAAACGAACCATATATTTTTTTGATGACAAACATAATAAATTGAACAAATTACACTTATCATATTGACCTAATTTTTTTTTGTGGATAAAATATAAGAAGTGATCAACAAAATGAATTGTAGCATTCTAAAAAAAAAATTCATCGCTCAAGCGATGGATTAGTCGTTCGAGCGGTTTGACGTGTCATCTAGTACTTTCGCAAGTCTGTGATTCTGGTTGTTGCTGATGTTCACTCGAGCACAAGTTTGGTCGCTTGAGCTGTCTGTCTTGTTTGGTTTGAACTTCTGAGATTTCGCATTTACCGCTTGAGCGACGGTTTCACCACTTGAGCGATCTGTTCAAATTCAGCATTTTTAAAAAGGCATTTTGGTCCACTTTTCTCCATTCTTTTCTCTCTCATCTTTTTCTCTTCCACCATTTTTGTGGGGTGACTCTATTTACACACCTCAATTACTCTTAATTCACACCATTATTCATAATTTTTTAATTACAATTTTATTCTTCAATTAAATATCCAAATTGCCCTCGTCTCTATTCCATCTCCTTCATTCACAAACCCTAACCTAACCTATTGACAACCACTG
>JAXFYN010001239.1:0-15369 GCA_036172215.1 Camellia granthamiana
ATTGTTACTTAAACGTTGTTATGTAACACCCTCAAAATAATACATAAAACCCATCACTTTAGACATGCATTGATATAAGAGAAATCCACCATTTACATTCATCAGAGTAGTCCTTACAACAGTATTACATGTTAACAATAAAAGCAAGTGCCCTACAGGCTTACAGCTTTCCAAGTTAACACTTGGTTACAAAAGAAGAGTACTAACTCTATACAAATAAGCCCTTGGCTTGATACACATGTAATACAAACAAAATAATCCAAAAAGAGTCTTCAACTCCCATAACCATCCAGGCTATGTCCTTGGAGGCGGCATGCTACCTGTACCTGAAAATGATGTCCCATATAGGGTGAGCCAACCCCCAGTAGAGATATGCTAAACACAATATGAGCATTAACTAAGACATTAGCAATTGATAAATGTTTAACTCTCAAAAATCAATTCATACACCACTTTCCTTACATGACCACAGTGTCTATGTTTCGTTTCATTTTCCATCTTTTATCAAATTCTCAATTTACAACTATGGCTCAGAACCTGGCCAACAACTTACATGAGACAGTGACTCCTTTTAAACATTTCCCATTTCACAATCGATAAGCCTACAAGCTGTATCAACACTTCGACAGACAAGCATATGAGCTATATCAACAAATCAACAGATAAGCATATGAGCTATATCAACACTTCCAAAGATAAGCATATGAGCTATATCAACACTTCCAAAGATAAGTATATGAGCTATATCAACACATAAACTGACAAGCATATGAGCTGTGTCAACGGAGTCCATCCCCTATCTTCTCCCAAACAACATCCGGTTTAGAGGTCCATCCCCCATCTTCCCCTAAACCGTGGAGTACATCCCCTATCTCCTCCCATACACACAAAACATATATATATACACAAAGGTCATATACATATTCAATCAATACATAACGTTAATGCATTCTTTCATCCGTCATACTCTATGACACGTTCCATTGATTAGTTTTAGTTTGCCTAATCATCATGCATTGTCTACAACAATCAAAACTACCCTCCACCGGTAGCCCAAGCAAATATTTCTAAACAGAAAATAAAAGCTCCAACAGATAAAATATCAATGTTTTCCAAAGTGAGCGATTAATAAATCCAACTCCACTATTTCACAATATAATGAATCAATTTCATTAATCCCAATTCGATTCCATAAAATCCATAACTTTCCCAAATTAATTATACCAATTAATTTATATACAAGTTAGGGCTTTCTTCCTCAACTCTCAATATTAACCCATAGGTTCAAATACCAACAACCAACACCCAAATCATCATTTTGAGAACCAAAATACAAGTTTAAGAATCAAAATAACAAACCCTCTATTATACCATTTTGAAACCCTAAGTTCCAAAATCAACCAACTTCAACACTTTATCAAAACAACCAAAAATCTATGTCAAAGACCATAATAGTGAGTAGGAATCCCTACCTCAAACTCGTAGTCCAAGGGAAGAAGATGAAGAAAATGAAGATGCTCCAAATCACAAATTTCTCGGATCAAAAGGAAGCTCTCGACGATCAACAACTTTTTTGTAAAGGCCAAAGGGGAGGAAACAACTCTTACTAGATCAATCCCTAGAGAGAAGGGAAGGATTTAGAGAGAGAAGCTCAACAATGGAGTTTTTGGAAAAGTATGAGAGAGAAGAGAAGTGAAAAAGTGATTTTAAAAAGTCAAAACACGGAGCTTTAACCCAGTCGCCCCGCTCGAGCAGCCAAACCCTCGCTCGAGCGGCACTCACAGACTCCCGCTCGAGCAGCCAAACCCACGCTCGAACGGCGGATGCACACTCCCAGCACTTTTGCAGACAGGTCCCCTGCTCGAGCGCCCAACTCCCTGCTCGAGCGCCCAACTCCCCGCTCAAGCGAACAACACTACACAAGAAATACTGGATGGGTGATTTCCCCGCTCGAGCGAACAACACTACACACAAACTCCAGCTCGAGCGAACAACACTACACAAGAAATACTGGATGGGTGATTTCCCCACTCGAGCGCCAAAACCCCCGCTCGAGCGTACAAGCAACAAAAGTCCCCGCTCGAGCGTCAAAAACTCCGCTCGAGCGGACAGGCCAAACTATGGGCAAGTAGTTTTGGTTTCTAAGCTCAACCAACCTGTTACAAACCTGCCCAACACAACCCAAGGCTCACATATAAAGAGTAAAGGGTGTAAACAAGATATACACAACAACTAACTCCACGGAACTTAAGTCCGGATACAACAATTAAAGAAAGGGAAACCGGGATAGCTATAATCTCCCTCCCTCAAAGAATTTCGTCCCCGAAATTAAACACAAACTTTTCGAAATAGGTTTTCTTCATTTCCAACAATATTACAACATAATATTACACATTCCGACCCATTACCGGTCAATCCCATCTCTTCTCAAGAGGCATTTCACACTATGCATAACAACCTGCATTATCAACATGCATTCCTTTGAAATTCACCAATTCAATTCATTTTCCACAATTCCATAACACATGCAACATTAATATTATGTTCGCATTTCCACAATATGCTTAACATACACAATGTTAAAACAAACTTCCATTTACCAAAACATTCACAATGTTTTACAACTTAAGACATATATAATGCTCTTAAAGTTCAATATTATTACACAATTGCAATACATGATTACACACCAATAAACATATCCGGATACTTTTCACGGACTTCCAACTCACGTTCCCAAGTGGCTTCCTCCACTCCGTGATGTTTCCACAAAACCTTCACTAAAGGGATGGTCTCACCATGCAGGACTTGATCCCGCCTATCTAAGACCCGAACCGGTCTCTCCTTATACGAGGCATCCTCATCTACCTCTAAGTCGGTCCAATCTAACACATGGGACAGATCCGGCTCATACTTTCGAAGCATACTCACATGAAACACGTCATGCACTCCGGACAACTGCGGCGGCAAGGCCAAACGATAGGTAACCTTGCCAATCCTCTCAAGGATCTCAAAAGGGCCAATAAACCGAGGGGACAACTTCCCACTCTTCCCAAACCTCATCAAACCTCGCCTAGGTGATATTTTCAAGAAAACATGATCACCTACCTCAAACGCCAAAGGCCTCCTCCTACGGTTGGCATAAGACTTCTGACGACTCTGGGCTGTAGCAAGCCTCCTATGGATAAGCTCAACTTTCTCCGTCGTTTCCCTCACCAACTCTGGACCCAACAAAGGTGCATCACCCACCTCGGCCCAACAAACTGGAGACCTACACGGTCGGCCATAAAAGGCCTCAAACGGTGCCATACCGATGCTAGACTGAAAACTGTTGTTGTAGGCAAACTCCACCAAGGGCAAGTGCCTCTCCCATGTCCCACTAAAGTCAAGGACACAACCCCGAAGCATATCCTCAAGGATCTGAATAGTATGCTTGGATTGCCCGTTAGTCTGAGTATGATAGGCCGTACTAAAGGTCAACTTAGTGCCCAAGGCACTCTGCAAACTCTGCCATAACCTAGCAGTAAAATAAGGGTCTCTATCTGAGATGATCGTCACTGGGACCCCGTGCAACCTCACTATGTCCCGAATATACAAGTCGGCAAGATGATCTACCGAATCTCTCACGCGCATAGGAATGAAGTGCGCCGACTTAGTCAACCGGTCTACAACCATCCAAATAGCATCACTACCCCGCTGAGTCCTCGGAAGACCTACAACGAAGTCCATGGTGACATGCTCCCACTTCCACTCGGCAATAGGCAAGGGTTGCAACAAACCCGCTGGCCTCTGACGCTCGGCCTTCACTTGCTGACAAGTAAGGCACTTTGATACGAAAACCGCCACATCTCTCTTCATACCCCGCCACCAAAACTGGCGACCCAAATCCCGATACATCTTAGTACCTCCCGGATACACCGCAAGGCGCGAATGATGAAACTCTCGGAGTACTTCCTCATGGCAAGACTCCGGCACAAACAAACGGTCTCGGTATCTCACACTCAGGTCAGGATACACCGTCAAACCCTTCTCAACCTTCCCACTGGAGATCTTCTCTCGGAGGGATTCTACCTCAAGGTCACCTCTCTGTGCCTCTAACACTCGAGTCATCAGTGTAGGCTGCGCAACAACAGAAAACAAGGCCGCAGCCTCAACAGATTCGTCCAGATGCAAATCAAACTCACCAAGTGCCCCCAACATCTCCCACTCCCAGATGGCTACACAAGCTACATCGCCTATGGATTTCCTGCTAAAGGCATCGGCCACAACATTGGCCTTCCCCGGATGATAATGCAACTCAAAGTCGTAATCCTCAATAAACTCCATCCACCTCATCTGCCTCAAATTCAAGTCTTTCTGTGTAAACAGATATTTCAGACTCTTATGATCCGAGAACACCTCGAATCTCTCACCATACAGGTAGTGCCTCAAGATTTTCAAGGCAAAGATCACCGCTGCTAACTCTAGGTCATGGGTAGGGTAATTCTTCTCGTGAATTTTCAACTGACGTGAGCCAAAAGCTACCACTTTCCCCTCTTGCATCAGCACACAACCCAAACCCTCTCGTGAGGCATCACAATAGACTACATAACCCAACCCTCTCTCCGAAATAATCAAAATGAGAGTGGTGGTCAATCTAACTTTCCATTCCTGGAACGACTATTCACAAGTCTCACTCTATACAAATTTGACTCCCTTCCGAGTCAGTCTAGTCAACGGCGAAGCTAACTTGGAGAAATCCTTCACAAACCGATGGTAATACCCAGCTAATCCCAGAAAACTGCGGATCTCAAACACACTCTTAGGCTGTGCCCAATCTTGCATTGCCTCAGTCTTGGATGTATCTACAGACACCCCTTTCCCGGATACCACATGGCCTAAGAGCTTGACTTCTCCTAGCCAGAACTCACACTTCCCAAACTTGGCATACGGCCTATAGGCTCTAAGCAACTCAAGCACCACTCTCAAGTGTGCCTCGTGCTCCTCCTCCGAAGGTGAATAGATGAGAATGTCGTCCACGAAAACGACCACAAAACGATCTAGGAATTCCCGGAAGATCCGGTTCATCAAGTCCATAAAGACTGCCGGTGCATTGGTAAGCCCAAATGGCATCACCAGAAACTCATAATGGCCATACCGCGTACGGAATGCCGTCTTCGGAATATCCTCCTCCCTGACCCTCAACTGGTGGTAACCCGATCTCAAGTCTATCTTAGAGAAACAACGGGAACCCTTCAACTGGTCAAACAGATCATCTATACGGGGCATAGGGTACTTATTCTTAACCGTAGCCCGATTCAACTTCCGGTAGTCGATACACAATCTCAAGGCACCATCTTTCTTTTTAGCAAAGAGGGCCGGTGCTCCCCACGGCGAAACACTAGGGCGAATGAAGCCCTTATCTAGCAATTCCTGGAGCTGAACTTTCAACTCAACCAACTCTGCTAGAGCAAAACGGTAAGGTGCCATAGAAATCGGCGCCGTGCCGGGCACTAAATCAATAGAGAACTCTATCTCTCAGTGAGGTGGCAAATCAACAAGGTCCTCGGAAAGACATCTGAATACTCACAAACTACCCTCGGCAACACAATCTGGGTCTTATCACACTCACCACTCTCAAAGCTAGCAAGTAGACCACTAAGTTCACCCTGCCCTCGCGGATCATACACCGGTGGCAACACACTACCAACCCGGTCCCCCAAGAAATGGAAACACTCCCCGCTCAAGGTACAAACTGTAACCCTCTGACGGTAGCAATCAATAACTGCCCGGTATGACGATAACCAGTCCATACCCAAAATAACATCAAAGCCCTTCATGGGCATAACTACAAAAGGAAACGGAAGCCTATGATCGGCGACCTCTATATCACACCCTCTACATCTGTGTTTCAAAATCAACTCACCCCCAACAGGTGACACAACACAAATAGGAAATGCTTATAGTGCTAACTCCAACTCCAACACAGATGCAAATGCAGCAGATACAAAAGAATGAGACGCACCCGTATCAATCAATACACTAGCAACCGAGTTGCAAAACAAAAAGGTATCTCTCACAACTGACGGAGCCGGTACTAGGTCCTGCGCGGTAACAGCATACACGCGCCCTGTAGGCCCCTGATCCACCTGCTCACCTCTAGGAGCAAACGACTGATACACAGACTGGGATGACGAAGCTCCCGGATTGGCCCTCGAGGCCTGCACAGACTGAGCTGGCTGATAACTCTGCGTCTGCCTAGAACCAGACGCTCCTGAAGTGGCACTCAACGGTGGGCAAAACCTCTTTAGGTGCCCAGGCTGACCACATTGATAGCAAGACAAAGGCCGGCCCCTGCCCAAACTCCGACCCTGGGGTCTAGCTGAAGAAGAAGCAGTTCGCTGACCCCCTCCCTTCTGCGGGCAAATCGAAGACTTGTGACCCAGCTGGCCACATGTAAAACAAGTCAAACCTCCCTGACTACCTCTCCCAGATCCTGCACTCGGCACTGGAAAGGTCGATCTAGGCAAACCACCCTGAGACTGCTGAGGGTAAAAACCCCTCTGTCTCCTACCATCACCCTGGCCATCTTGGCTCCTCTTGGAACCTTTATGCTTCTCATCATCCTCCTCCTACATCATAATCTCCATATGAGCAGCAGCATCCACCAAACGTCTATACTCTCGAATAAAAGGTCCGCCAACCCTCAACTTGAGGCCACACCTCAACTTCCGCTCAAACTCATAGCAACGGCGTTCCTCGGATGCCACAAGTTCAGGTGCGAACCTGGACAAGCTAGTAAAAGTAGCCTCAAATTTGGCCACTGACAAACCCTGCTGTTTAAGCTGGCAAAACTAGTCTCTCAGCTTCTCCCTGGCAGCTGAAGACAAGAACTTCTCCTGGAAAGCAGTCACAAAAGTCCTCCATACACCACCAACACTGGCCTTCTCGTACTTCCACCATTGACCCGCAACTCCCTTCAGTTGGAAGGATGCCAAGGTCACATTTAGAGCCTCGTCCTCTATGCCAAGCATCTCGAATGTCTTCTCTATCTGTTCCAACCACTCGTCAGCCTTAAGTGGCTCCTTCGGGTCCCCAACAAATTCGTCCGGATTAGACCGGAAGAACTCTCTCTTTAAGAAAGAAGGTCCTGCCTCTGCAACTTGATTTTCAGCTCTGAGAATACCCAAAGCTCCTGTTATCTCTCTGGCCAAGGCACCCATAGCCTGCTGACTCGTTGGCTCGGCCACGTTGGCCTGACCAACTCCCTCCTGCACTGCCGGAATCTCATCCGGTATAGGCACTTCCTGCCTCCTAGGCCTACCACGCCTACCTCCTCTTCCTCGTCCTGACATCCTAATAAAGGAAACGAAGAACATTAGCACATTCATAAATGTGCCGAAACTAAACACTCGCGTCCTAATGCATGGACAACTATAATTCACTCCACGTAAGCACATAAACACATAAGCACTTACGAATTTCATTTCCGGATAGTGATAGTCCCGAGGTGTTACTAGAGTTCCGGTTAGAAACAACATTGATCAAGTGCTTTTCCAACAAGACTCACAGAAACCCAAGGATCCAATCAACATCCTAGAAATTAAATCCCATACCCATATAGCCACATAAGCATGTTATCAATTAAACACATAGCATTTGATACTACACCTAAGTCTCTATCAAGCGAGACAAACCCATTGCGATCCTAATCACTTCCCACGTACCCAAAATATTCGAACCCGGTACGCTCTGATACCAAGTTGTAAGCCCTCAAAATAATACATAAAACCCATCACTTTAGACATGCATTGATATAGAGAGAAATCCACCATTTACATTCATCAGAGTAGTCCTTACAACAGTATTACATGTTAACAACAAAAGCAAGTGCCCTACAGGCTTACAGCTTTCCAAGTTAACACTTGGTTACAAAAGAAGAGTACTAACTCTATACAAATAAGCCCTTGGCTTGATACACATGTAATACAAACAAAATAATCCAAAAAGAGTCTTCAACTCCCATAACCATCCAGGCTATGTCCTTGGAGGCGGCATGCTACCTGTACCTGAAAATGATGTCCCATATAGGGTGAGCCAACGCCCAGTAGAGATATGCTAAACACAATATGAGCATTAACTAAGACATTAGCAATTGATAAATGTTTAACTCTCATAAATCAATTCATACACCACTTTCCTTACATGACCACAGTGTCTATGTTTCGTTTCATTTTCCATCTTTTATCAAATTCTCAATTCACAACTATGGCTCAGAACCTGGCCAACAACTTACATGAGACAGTGACTCCTTTTAAACATTTCCCATTTCACAATAGATAAGCCTACAAGCTGTATCAACACTTCGACAGACAAACAGATGAGCTATATCAACAAATCAACAGATAAACATATGAGCTATATCAACACTTCCAAAGATAAGCATATGAGCTATATCAACACATAAACTGACAAGCATATGAGCTGTGTCAACGGAGTCCATCCCCTATCTTCTCCCAAACAACATCCGGTTTAGAGGTCCATCCCCCATCTTCCCCTAAACCGTGGAGTACATCCCCTATCTCCTCCCATACACACACAACATATATATATACACAAAGGTCATATACATATTCAATCAATACATAACGTTAATGCATTCTTTCATCCGTCATACTCTATGACACGTTCCATTGATTAGTTTTAGTTTGCCTAATCATCATGCATTGTCTACAACAATCAAAACTACCCTCCACCGGTAGCCCAAGCAAATATTTCTAAACAAAAAATAAAAGCTCCAACAGATAAAATATCAATGTTTTCCAAAGTGAGCGATTAATAAATCCAACTCCACCATTTCACAATATAATGAATCAATTTCATCAATCCCAATTCGATTCCATAAAATCCATAACTTTCCCAAATTAATTATACCAATTAATTTATATACAAGTTAGGGCTTTCTTCCTCAACTCTCAATATTAACCCATAGGTTCAAATACCAACAACCAACACCCAAATCATCATTTTGAGAACCAAAATACAAGTTTAAGAATCAAAATAACAAACCCTCTATTATACCATTTTGAAACCCTAAGTCCCAAAATCAACCAACTTCAACACTTTATCAAGACAACCAAAAATCTATGTCAAAGACCATAATAGTGAGTAGGAATCCCTACCTAAAACTCGTAGTCCAAGGGAAGAAGATGAAGAAAATGAAGATGCTCCAAATCACAAATTTCTCGGATCAAAAGGAAGCTCTCGACGATCAACAACTTTTTTGTAAAGGCCAAAGGTGAGGAAACAACTCTTACTAGATCAATCCCTAGAGAGAAGGGAAGGATTTAGAGAGAGAAGCTCAACAATGGAGTTTTTGAAAAAGTATGAGAGAGAAGAGAAGTGAAAAAGTGATTTTAAAAAGTCAAAACACGGAGCTTTAACCCAGTCGCCCCGCTCGAGCGGCCAAACCCCCGCTCGAGCGGTACTCACAGACTCCCGCTCGAGCGGCCAAACCACGCTCGAGCGGCGGATGCACACTCCCAGCACTTTTGCAGACAGGTCCCCTGCTCGAGCGCCCAACTCCCCGCTCAAGCGGCACACACAAACTCCCGCTCGAGCGGCCAAACTCCCGCTCGAGCGGACAACACTACACAGGAAATACTGGATGGGTGATTTCCCCGCTCGAGCGCCAAAACCCCCGCTCGAGCGTACAAGCAACAAAAGTCCCCGCTCGAGCGTCAAAAACTCCGCTCGAGCGGACAGGCCAAAATCTGGGCAACTAGTTTTGGTTTCTAAGCTCAACCAACCTGTTACAAACCTGCCCAACACAACCCAAGGCTCACATATAAAGAGTAAAGGGTGTAAACAAGATATACACAACAACTAACTCCACGGAACTTAAGTCCGGATACAACAATTAAAGAAAGGGAAACCGAGATCGCTATAATCTCCCTCCCTTAAAGAATTTCGTCCTCGAAATTAAACACAAGCTTTTCGAAAATAGGTTTTCTCCATTTCCAACAATATTACAACATAATATTACACATTCCGACCCATTACCGGTCAATCCCATCTCTTCTCAAGAGGCATTTCACACTATGCATAACAACCTGCATTATCAACATGCATTCCTTTGAAATTCACCAATTTCAATTCATTTTCCACAATTCCATAACACATGCAACATTAATATTATGCTCGCATTTCCACAATATGCTTAACATACACAATGTTAAAACAAACTTCCATTTACCAAAACATTCACAATGTTTTACAACTTAAGACATATATAATGCTCTTAAAGTTCAATATTATTACACAATTGCAATACATGATTACACACCAATAAACATATCCGGATACTTTTCACGGACTTCCAACTCACGTTCCCAAGTGGCTTCCTCCACTCCGTGATGTTTCCACAAAACCTTCACTAAAGGGATGGTCTCGCCATGCGGGACTTGATCCCGCCTATCTAAGACCCGAACCGGTCTCTCCTTATACGAGGCATCCTCATCTACCTCTAAGTCGGTCCAATCTAACACATGGGACGGATCCGGCTCATACTTTCGAAGCATACTCACATGAAACACGTCATGCACTCCGGACAACTGCGGCGGCAAGGCCAAACGATAGGTAACCTCACCAATCCTCTCAAGGATCTCAAAAAGGCCAATAAACCGAGGGGACAACTTCCCACTCTTCCCAAACCTCATCAAACCTCGCCTAGGTGATATTTTCAAGAAAACATGATCACCTACCTCAAACGCCAAAGGCCTCTTCCTACGGTCGGCATAAGACTTCTGACGACTCTGGGCTGTAGCAAGCCTCCTATGGATAAGCTCAACTTTCTCCGTCGTTTCCCTCACCAACTCTGGACCCAACAAAGGTGCATCACCCACCTCGGCCCAACAAACTGGAGACCTACACGGTCGGCCATACAAGGCCTCAAACGGTGCCATACCGATGCTAGACTGAAAACTGTTGTTGTAGGCAAACTCCACCAAGGGCAAGTGCCTCTCCCACGTCCCACTAAAGTCAAGGACACAACCCCGAAGCATATCCTCAAGGATCTGAATAGTATGCTCGGACTGCCCGTCAGTCTGAGGATGATAGGCCGTACTAAAGGTCAACTTAGTGCCCAAGGCACTCTGCAAACTCTGCCATAACCTAGCAGTAAAACGAGGGTCTCTATCTGAGATGATCGTCACTGGGACCCCGTGCAACCTCACTATGTCCCGAATATACAAGTCGGCAAGATGATCTACCGAATCTCTCACGCGCATAGGAATGAAGTGCGCCGACTTAGTCAACCGGTCTATAACCACCCAAATAGCATCACTACCCCGCTAAGTCCTCGGAAGACCTACAACGAAGTTCATGGTGACATGCTCACACTTCCACTCGGCAATAGGCAAGGGTTGCAACAAACCCGCTGGCCTCTGATGCTCGGCCTTCACTTGCTGACAAGTAAGGCACTTTGATACGAAAACCGCCACATCTCTCTTCATACCCCGCCACCAAAACTGGCGACCCAAATCCCGATACATCTTAGTACCTCCCGGATACACTGCAAGGCGCGAATGATGAAACTCTCGGAGTACTTCCTCATGGCAAGACTCCGGCACAAACAAATGGTCTCGGTATCTCACACTCAGGTCAGGATACACCGTCAAACCCTTCTCAACCTTCCCACTGGAGATCTTCTCTCGGAGGGATTCTACCTCAAGGTCACCTCTCTGTGCCTCTAACACTCAAGTCATCAGTGTAGGCTGCGCAACAACAGAAAACAAGGCCGCAGCCTCAACAGATTCGCCCAGATGCAAATCAAACTCACCAAGTGCCCCCAACATCTCCCACTCCCGGATGGCTACACAAGCTACATCGCCTATGGATTTCCTGCTAAGGGCATCGGCCACAACATTGGCCTTCCTCGGATGATAATGCAACTCAAAGTCGTAATCCTCAATAAACTCCATCCACCTCATCTGCCTCAAATTCAAGTCTTTCTGTGTAAACAGATATTTCAGACTCTTATGATCCGAGAACACCTCGAATCTCTCACCATACAGGTAGTGCCTCAAGATTTTCAAGGCAAAGATCACCGCTGCTAACTCTAGGTCATGGGTAGGGTAATTCTTCTCGTGAATTTTCAATTGACGTGAGCCATAAGCTACCACTTTCCCCTCTTGCATCAGCACACAACCCAAACCCTCTCGTGAGGCATCACAATAGACTGCATAACCCAACCCTCACTTCGAAATAATCAAAATCGGAGTGGTGGTCAATCTAACTTTCAATTCCTGGAACGACTTTTCACAAGTCTCACTCTATACAAATTTGACTCCCTTCCGAGTCAGTCTAGTCAACGGCGAAGCTAACTTGGAGAAATCCTTTACAAACCGATGGTAATATCCAGCTAATCCCAGAAAACTGCGGATCTCAAACACACTCTTAGGCTGTGCCCAATCTTGCACTGCCTCAGTCTTGGATGTATCTACAGACACCCCTTTTCCGGATACCACATGGCCTAAGAGCTTGACTTCTCCTAGCCAGAACTCACACTTCCCAAACTTGGCATACGGCCTATGGGCTCTAAGCAACTCAAGCACCACTCTCAAATGTGCCTCGTGCTCCTCCTCCGAAGGTGAATAGATGAGAATGTCGTCCACGAAAATGACCACAAAACGATCTAGGAATTCCTGGAAGATCCGGTTCATCAAGTCCATAAAGACTGCCGGTGCATTGGTAAGCCCAAATGGCATCACCAGAAACTCATAATGGCCATACCGCGTACGGAATGCCGTCTTCGGAATATCCTCCTCCCTGACCCTCAACTAGTGGTAACCCGATCTCAAGTCTATCTTAGAGAAATAACGGGAACCCTTCAACTGGTCAAACAGATCATCTATACGGGGCATAAGGTACTTATTCTTAACCGTAGCCCGATTCAACTTCCGGTAGTCGATACACAATCTCAAGGCACCATCTTTCTTTTTAGCAAAGAGGGCCGGTGCTCCCCACGGCAAAACACTAGGGCGAATGAAGCCCTTATCTAGCAATTCCTGGAGCTGAACTTTCAACTCAACCAACTCTGCTAGAGCAAAATGGTAAGGTGCCATAGAAATCGGCGTTGTGCCGGGCACTAAATCAATAGAGAACTCTATCTCTCAGTGAGGTGGCAAATCAACGAGGTCCTCGGGAAAGACATCCGAATACTCACAAACTACCCTCGGCAACACAATCTGGGTCTTATCACACTCACCACTCTCAAAGCTAGCAAGTAGACCACTAAGTTCACCTTGCCCTCGCGGATCATACACCGGTGGCAACACACTACCAACCCGGTCCCCCAAGAAATGGAAACACTCCCCGCACAAGGTACAAACTGTAACCCTCTGACGGTAGCAATCAATAACTGCCCGGTATGACGATAACCAGTCCATACCCAAAATAACATCAAAGCCCTTCATGGGCATAACTACAAAAGGAAACGGAAGCCTATGATCGGCGACCTCTATATCACACCCTCTACATCCGTGTTTCAAAATCAACTCACCCCCAACAGGTGACACAACACAAATAGGAGATGCTTATAGTGCTAACTCCAACTCCAACACAGATGCAAATGCAGCAGATACAACAGAATGAGACGCACCCGTATCAATCAATACACTAGCAACCGAGTTGCAAAACAAAAAGGTACCTCTCACAACTGACGGAGCCGGTACTAGGTCCTGCGCGGTAACAGCATACACGCGCCCTGTAGGCCCCTGATCCACCTGCTCACCTCTAGGAGCAAACGACTGATACACAGACTGGGATGACGAAGCTCCCGGATTGGCCCTTGAGGCTTGCACAGACTGAGCTGGCTGATAACTCTGCGTCTGCCTAGAACCAGACGCTCCTGAAGTGGCACTCAACTGTGGGCAAAACCTCTTCAGATGCCCAGGCTGACCACACTGACAGCAAGACAAAGGCTGGCGCCTGCCCAAACTCTGACCCTGGGGTCTAGCTGAAGAAGAAGCAGCTCGCTGACCCCCTCCCTTCTGCGGGCAAATCGAAGACTTGTGACCCAGCTGGCCACATGTAAAACAAGTCAAACCTCCTTGACTACCTCTCCCAGATCCTGCACTCGGCACTGGAAAGGTCGATCTAGGCAAACCACCCTGAGACTGCTGAGGGTAAAAACCCCTCTGTCTCCTACCATCACCCTGGCCATCTTGGCTCCTCTTGGAACCTTTATGCTTCTCATCATCCTCCTCCTGCATCATAATCTCCATATGAGCAGCAGCATCCACCAAACGTCTATACTCTCGAATAAAAGGTCCGCCAACCCTCAAGTTGAGGCCACGCCTCAACTTCCGCTCAAACTCATAGCAACGGCGTTCCTCAGACGCCACGAGTTCAGGTGCGAACCTGGACAAGCTAGTAAAAGTAGCCTCAAATTCGGCCACTGACAAACCCTGCTGTTTAAGCTGGCAAAACTAGTCTCTCAGCTTCTGCCTGGCAGCTGAAGACAAGAACTTCTCCTGGAAAGCAGTCACAAAAGCCCTCCATACACCACCAACACTGGCCTTCTCGTACTTCCACCATTGACCCGCAACTCCCTTCAGTTGGAAGGATGCCAAGGTCACCTTTAGAGCCTCGTCCTCGATGCCAAGCATCTCAAACGTCTTCTCTATCTGTTCCAACCACTCGTCTGTCTTAAGTGGCTCCTTCGGGTCCGCAACAAATTCGTCCGGATTAGACCGGAAGAACTCCCTCTTTAAGAAAGAAGGTCCTGCCTCTGCAACCTGATTTTCAGCTCTGAGAATACCCAAAGCTCCTGTTATCTCTCTAGCCAAGGCACCCATAGCCTGCTGACTCGTTGGCTCGGCCACGTTGGCCTGACCAACTCCCTCCTGCACTGCCGGAATCTCATCCGGTATAGGCACTTCCTGCCTCCTAGGCCTACCACGCCTACCTCCTCTTCCTCGTCCTGACATCCTAATAAAGGAAACGAAGAACATTAGCACATTCATAAATGTGCCGAAACTAAACACTCGCGTCCTAATGCATGGACAACTGTAATTCACTCCACGTAAGCACATAAACACATAAGCACTTACGAATTTCATTTCCGGATAGTGATAGTCCCGAGGCGTTACTAGAGTTCCGATTAGAAACAGCATTGATCAAATGCTTTTCCAACAAGACTCACAGAAACCCAAGGATCCAATCAACATCCTAGAAATTAAATCCCATACCCATATAGCCACATAAGCATGTTATCAATTAAACACATAGCATTTGATACTACACCTAAGTCTCTATCAAGCGAGACAAACCCATTGCGATCCTAATCACTTCCCACGTACCCAAAGTATTCAAACCCGGTACGCTCTG
>JAXFYN010001240.1:0-39247 GCA_036172215.1 Camellia granthamiana
GGCAACAACAGCAACAACAACCTCAGCCACCACCACCGCCAGTACCCCCACCTGCAATGCAAGATATTCATGCTGAGGACCGTACCATTACGCTTACAAGAGAGTTTAAAAAGATGAAGCCACCATCATTTAAAGGAGGGATTGAACCAATGAAGGCTGAAGCATGGGTATTAGGGATAGAGAAATTGTTTGAAGTCTTTCCTTGTACTGAAGTTCAAAAGGTGCAACTTGCTGCTTTCACTCTTGAAGACGAAGCACGGAGGTGGTGGATGCTTACTAGAACAATGCATCAGGGGTTGACATAGGACAGGTTCTTGGTGTTATTTTACGATAAATATTTTCCCCAGAGTATGCGAGACAAGAAAGTGACTGAATTTGAAACATTGAGACAAGGAAACAAAACTGTTGCTGAATATGAAGCTCAATTCGCGGAATTAGCCCGGTTTGCACCTCACATGGTAGACACAGAGTATAAGAAGGCGCGGAAATTTGAAGGAGGCTTGCGGAGTGCCATTCAGGACCGGATTAATGTATTGAAACTGCCTACTTATGTTGATGTCTTGGAACGGGCTGTTATAGCAGAAGGGAATCTTGCTACTCAGACTCGGATTTCTGAATGGAGAGGGAAAAGGCAGAATACTCAATGGTCTAAGGGATCAACTACTCCACCAAACAAAAAGCAGAATTCAGGGATCCCCAGCTCTACGACTTCTCCTCAGAATTCAACTACTGTGTGTCCAGAATGTGGCTGGAAACATCGTGGGGTTTGTCACCGATTGACTGGGGCATGTTTTCGATGTGGTAAAACAGGGCATTTGATAAGAGACTGTCCGCAAAGGAATCAACAATCTGGTACTAAGGCCGCCACGAGCTCGGTAGGGTCCATACCAACTCCTAGTGCCAAATCAACTGTTAAACCGACCAATAACAAGGATACTACGAGACAAGGTAGAGTATTTGCGTTGGTTCCAGGAGATGTACAGAATGCAACAACAGTGGTATCAGGTACATTTATGGTTCATGGTCATTCTGCTTATGTCTTATTTGATTCTGGCTCTACCTGTTCCTTTGTGTCAAAACTATTTGCGAAGAACTTAGATAAACCTAAGGAAGAATTGACCTATGTATTATGTGTTTCATCCCCTCTGGGAAATTCTATGAACTGTACTTCTGTCTATCCTGCTTGTGAAATTCTCATTGGAGATGTCCGTGTATATGCTAATTTACTACCACTTGATATGACTTCGTTTGACATTATTCTGGGAATGGATTGGTTGGGCGAATACAGTGCTACTATAGACTGTCTATTGAAACAAATCAAATTCCACCTTCCGGGGCAGGCAGAAACTATTTTTCAGGGACAGGAAGTGACATCACCACCGTATGTGATCTCTGCAACTAAGGCTTGTAAGTTAATTCAAAAGGGCTGTCAGGGGTACTTATGTAGTGTTTTGGAAGGGTCAGTAGTGAATGAAAATACTGATGTGATTCCAGTTGTTTGTGACTTTCCGGATGTCTTTCCAAAGGAATTGCCAGGAGAGTTAGTGGACCGTGAAATCGAGTTCACGATTGAAGTACTACCGGGAATTCAACCTATTTCAAAAACTCCGTACCGAATGGCACTAGCTGAAATGAAGGAATTGAAGATCCAGTTGCAAGATTTATTAGATAAGGGATTTATACGTCCGAGTGTTTCTCCGTGGGGCGCACCAGTCCTGTTTGTGAAAAAGAAAGATGGAACACTTCGATTATGCATAGATTACAGGGAGCTTAATAAAGTAACTATCAAGAATAAGTATCCCTTACCGCGAATCGATGATTTGTTTGATCAATTACAAGGGGCACAGGTCTTTTCCAAGATTGACTTACGGTCTGGATACCATCAACTGAAAGTGAAAGCTGAGGACGTGGAGAAGACAGCCTTCCGAACCCGATACGGCCATTATGAATTTCTGGTTATGCCCTTTGGCGTTACAAACGCACCAGCAGCGTTTATGGACCTGATGAACCGAGTCTTCAAACCTTATTTGGACGAGTTTGTAGTAGTCTTTATTGACGACATCCTTATTTACTCAAGAAGTGCAGAAGCTCATGAAAATCATCTTCGTCGAACCCTTCAAACCCTCTGAGAAAAGAAGTTGTACGCAAAGCTAACGAAGTGCGAATTTTGGCTACATGAAGTGGCATTTCTGGGGCATGTTATAACTAAGGAAGGAATTTCTGTTGATCCCAACAAGATTGAAGCAATTGTAAACTGGCCGACCCCGACTAACGTAACAGAAGTGCATAGTTTTATGGGATTAGCCGGCTATTATCGGAGATTTGTTCAGGATTTTTCTAGGATTGCTGTACCACTTACTCAGCTAACTAAAAAGGGCGTTGCTTTTGAATGGACTGAACTGCAGGAATCTGCTTTCCGAGAATTAAAAACGAAGTTAACTACCGCTCCGATCCTTGCACTACCATCTGGTACCGATGGATTTGTAATTTACAGTGATGCTTCGCACAAGGGACTTGGTTGTGTGCTTATGCAAAACGGAAGGGTTATTGCTTATGCTTCTCGCCAGCTCAAACCTCATGAGAAAAGTTACCCCACGCATGATCTTGAATTAGCTGCAGTCGTGTTTGCTCTAAAGATTTGGCGGCATTATCTGTGTGGAACTTCTTGTGATATTTATACTGATCATAAAAGTCTCAAATACCTTTTCACTCAAAAAGAGTTAAATATGCGCCAACGGCGGTGGCTAGAACTTATTAAGGATTATGATTTACAGCTCCATTATCATCCTGGTAAAGCCAACACAGTAGCAGACGCACTTAGTCGAAAAAATGTAGGGAATTTGGCGAGTTTATTGATAGGGAGAAAGGAATTGTTAAGTGACTTGAACAAAATGGAGGTAGACTTGGTGTTATCTGGTCAAGGAGCAACGATGGCAACAATGATGGCTCAACCGAAATTACTGGAGGAGATTAAGTTACGCCAAAGGGAGGATAGCGTTTTAAGGAAGACATGTGATGAAATGGATACAAAACTGAAACTGGGATTTACTTTGGCAGATTCTGTGCTTAAATTCCAAAATCGAGTATGTGTTCCTAATGTGTTAGATCTTAAACGGAAATTGATGGAAGAAGCACATGTCTCGAGAGTTTCAATGCATCCAGGAAGTACTAAGATGTACCGAGATTTGAAGCAAAATTTTTGGTGGCCAAGTATGAAGAGAGAAATCGCAGAGTTTGTTTCTAAGTGTTTGCAGTGCCAGCAGGTAAAGGTAGAGCATCAGAAACCCGCAGGATTATTACAGCCCCTTCCAATTCCGGAGTGGAAATGGGAACACGTAACTATGGATTTCATTGTGGGGTACGGACGCCTCGGGGTATGAATTCTATATGGGTCATTGTTGACCAATTAACTAAGTCCGCCCACTTCTTGCCAGTGAAGACTCAATATAATGCCGACAAACTTGCTACGATTTATATGAATGAAATTGTAAGGCTTCACGGGCTTCCGGTCTCAATTGTGTCAGACAGAGATCCAAAATTTGTGTCAAGGTTTTGGCAAAGTTTACAGAGTGCCATGGGTACAGAATTAAAGTTTAGCACGGCTTTCCACCCTTAAACTGATGGACAATCTGAGAGAACGATTCAGACGCTAGAAGATATGCTTCGAATGTGTGTGCTGGATTTTCAAGAAAGTTGGGAAACTCATCTGCCGCTGATTGAATTTGCATATAATAACAGTTATCATTCGAGTATTGAAATGGCACCCTACGAAGCTCTGTATGGAAGACCGTGTCGCTCACCTGTGTGTTGGGCTGAAGTTGGAGATAGGCCCTTGCTAGGGCCAGAGATTGTCCAGTTGACAACTGAAAAGATTAGAATTATTCGAGAACGACTGAAAACTGCTCAAAGCAGACAGAAGAGTTATGCAGATAACCGGCGAAGGAATTTGGAGTTTGGCGAGAATAGTCATGTCTTTGTGAAAGTTACCCCAATAAAAGGACATCCGAGATTTGGAAAAAGAGGTAAGTTAACACCTCGATATGTTGGTCCCTTTCAGATCTTACAAAAAGTAGGCCCAGTAGCCTACCGAGTCATCCTTCCACCACATATGAGTCAAGTTCATAATGTATTTCATGTTTCTATGCTCCGAGAGTACCTTCCGGATCCATCACATATCATTGATTATCACCAAATTGAGCTAACTGACAAGTTAACGTATGAAGAAAAACCAATTCGAATTCTGGACCGCCAAGTAAAACAGTTACGGAATCGGGAAATCCCAATGGTAAAAGTGGAATGGCAAGAGCACTACGGAACTGAGGCGACTTGGGAGAAAGAAGATGAAATGCAAAATTAGTATCCGCATCTGTTTTCGTCCTAAGGTAAAAACAAGTTTGGAGGACCAAACTTAATTAAGGGGGGGAGAGTGTAATACCCCGACCCTCGTACATGAGTCCGGTATCTTTTCAGACCTCTGTTCTGTGTCTTTGAATGCTTATTGTGAAATTCTATGTGACGGTGTGGTAAATTACATAGAACATAAACATATGGATGCTTATCTGTTGAGTTAGAATATTATCTGTTACACTTGAATCATTTAAATCTGAAATTGAACACCCTAGAGACTTAATTTTCAGGAATTGATTTGATATTTGGAATCTACATGATTTTTAAGCTTTAATGGGATTTTCTGTGAAATTTTCATTTCGGCATGATAAAGCGATTGAATTTCGTCTTATATGCTTCTATATGTCTAGCTATATGTATATAAGACTTGTTTTGACCTTATGATCAAAAACGTGAGACCCTAAGGGAGAAAAGAAGAGAGAAAGGAGGAGAAGAGAATTGGGAAAGTAGGGATTCAACAAGGAATTGGACAAATTGGTAGAAGTTTGGGATTGAACTCAACGTAAGTTAGAGATCTTCTTGATTTAGAGTTGTAATTTTGTTGATGTTTGATTTATGTAGGATCCATACATGAAGTACGAGGGTTTCTCATCAATTGATCATGTTGGCACTTGATTTGAGTGTTGTATGAAAATTATATTTCAATCTTGGCTTTATCTCATCATTCCACACTTATATGTTAATATTATGGGATATGCTTGTTGAACTTGAAGAACATGAGTATAACTTGAAGATAGAAAGGAAATTTGAGGAAGTGATGAGCTGTTGGAGCCTTTAAGTTAATGTAATTGTTGTAATCAAGCTTAAATTCATGTCTTGGAGATGTTAGATTAATGTATTGCACCTTGATTGCATGAAAAATGAGGTTGGTTGCCAAATTTTGGGCTTGAAATCGAGCTGCCCTGAATCTGGGTCGTTCGTCCCGCTCGAGCGGAGGTCATGGCCGCTCGAGCGTGAAAATTCATCTCTCAGAAGTTTCCTCAGAATTACCCTGTCCGCTCGAGCGGAGGTCATGGCCGCTCGAGCGTAAAATCCGACCTCTCAGCATTTTTGATGGCATTGCACTGTCCGCTCGAGCGGACAATTCTGAGCTCGAGCGGAGGACTGTTTTGTAGAAAGAAAAATGTGCTTGTTCGGTTTTGTGTGCTTGCCTCTCTGATGTATTTGAATATTTTTCTGATGAGTCTAAGATGGTTATAATTTCATAAGAAATGTGGTGGCATATGAAATGACTTCTTAAGGATTGAAAAGAAAGAATACTAATTTATTAGTTATATTGTGTGCAGGGCACACTCTAGAAGGAACCAGTACGCCACCACAACACTGTGAGTAATAGTGTATTAAACATACATTTATGTATCAGTAATGTCAGTGATACCCTTCTGTTTTTCTGCAAGTTATGGAAATCATCTATATATTGACTTGGAAATGAAATAAGGCTATCTGTGCCGAAAGGCTATCTGTGCCGAAAGGCTATCTGTGCCGAAAGGCTATCTGTGCCGAAAGGCTACCTGTGCCGAAAGGCTATCTGGGCTGAAAGGCCAATCTGATAAGTCTGGGCCAATAGGCCAATCTGTTAAAATTGTGTAATAGGCCAAGAGCCGTTCTGAAGGTAAAATCACATCAGACTCACTGTCGTACTTAACTTTGGCGAATGTACAGCTATGCATTGTGATTAAAATTGTGTAAGTGCTATTATTCACTGAGCTTGTCTCACTCTGTTATTTTGTCTGATTCTGTAGGAAGCCAGCTTGGAGAACCGTTCTAGCGTTGCTTCATGCATTTTGTCAGCCTAAGGATAACCAGGCACTTGAAGGAACCCTTGCATGCTAGACCAGTTTTAATTGTCCACGTAATTTTTGTACCATGTTTTGCTGGTCAGGGTTATTGTACCTAGCGTTTTGTATAACTAATATCTGGGCTGGATTTGTAAATATTTATCTAACCTAATTCTGTGTGCACATTCACTTTATGTTTAAGTTTAAGTTGGTCCTGGCTTTTGGCAGTTGCTCAATGGATGTGTCTGCATTTTGTCGTTTAAAGTTTAATGCTTCTGCTCAGGCCCCAATGTCATTCATAACAGGTCATTCTGTCTGTTTCTGATTAGGTCATGCCCAAACCTCTTAGGGGCGGGTTAGGGGTGTGACATATATAGATATATAGAGATTGAGATACAGAGAAAGAGGGTTCTTACTTCTAACCAACGAGAGAGAAATGAGAGATGGTGATGATAATGATGATATGGCCACAACGCTAGCGATCAAAGAGAAAGCCAGCTCCTAAACCCCCCAAAGCAGGACACACAACCGCGGGGACCCCAAATTTTTCCTTGATAAACTCAAATGCCTCACTGAACCCAAATTTTTTCCCCAACAAAAACAAAGACAATTGCAAAATTAGCTAGACAATCTACCAATGCAACTCTAAATTTATTGCAATTTGAAGAAATTAAACCAAAAATAAGCTAAACAGGAAAGTAAACTAAATAATCATATAAACCCTAGAGCAAGAGTGAGAAATGGGGAAATAGAGAAAGGGGAGAGAGAGACAGAACCTACATGTTTGTATTGGGCGGCGGTGGCGGTGTGATTTGTGGCGGTAGCAGTGGTGACTTACGGTGAGCAACGGTGGTGAGCAACTGCAGCAAGGTGAGGTTTGGTGGTGAGAGAGAGAGAGAGAGAGAGAGAGAGAGAGAGAGAGAGAGAGAGAGAGAGAGAGAGAGAGAGAGAATGGACGAACCCTTGTTTTCAAAAATACTGAAAAGAACTCGGCGCCAATCTTTTGATGTTTCCCTCTAAAATTTTTATATACCTTTGGCGACTAAACTTATTGTTTGTCGCCAAAAGTTAATTTATAACGACTTATTTATTTAGTAGCCAAACATTTAACTAACAGCGACTAATATTTTAGTAGCCCAAGGTAGCCATTTTGGCGACTAAACATATTTTGGTCACCGAAAAGAAATATTCACAGGGCAAATTTTTCGTCACCAAAGATAAAAGTAAAATTTATACTTTTTATTTAGTGACGAAATTATTTTAGTTGGCAAAAATTACCTTATAGCAACTAAAAATTTTTTAGTCACCGAAAATAAATATTTGCCGACCAAAACTTTGGTCGCCAAAGTTTAATAGCAAACATTATGCTAACTTTTTGGGGACTAAATTTATTTTAGTAGCCAAAAACTGGTATACCACGACTAACAAAAATTTTAGTAGCTTAAAACATGATCTAATGCCTACTAAAACAATTATTAGTCGCCTATTGTGGCATATTTAGTGACTAATTTTTTTTTTTAGTCGCCAATAATTAAGATTCCGCTACCAAAAAAAATTAGTAGCTAAAAATCATATTCAGCGGTGACCAATATAATTTTTCGTCGCCTATTCTACAACTTTTGGCAACTAAAAAAAGTTTAGTCGCCAAATTTGGTTGCCAAAAGTGTAAATTATTGTAGTGATGTTTGATATGTATAGCTACTATTATTTCCATATATATTGAACTACTTGTAAATATTTTTTTTTTAAAAAATCCAAACTAGTAATTTTTGTACAATATATATGTTGGAAAATTTGGTTTTTATAAGCTTATTTTGGGCCAACTTTGAGTCCAAAATGGAGTAGGCCCCAAACGTCTTTTGGGGTGGGTCCGAAAAGGTGACGTGTTCCTTGCCACATGGTAAGTCATATGGTGAAGACGGTTCGTCAAAATCATTTATGAGTGAATGGGAAATTGACGTCGTTTTCGAGTTCATGGAATGAACATTTAAAGAATTAAATGTGGGTTTTCTTATAAGGCTTGTCCCACATTGAAACTTAAAAAGAACTTATATGTGTATATAAGTTCAAGGTGACAACACTTGGAAGGTGAAATAAGTAGTGGGTTTCCGAAAGACAGCCTTCTCTATATTTTATGGCTCGACTTTCGAACTGGATTCCATATAAGAAGGGGGGCTCTTCACTGAAAGGATATACACAGATATCCTTCTATCTATTATTAATATTCCCAGATTAATATACAACTTTTTGTTGAATCAACAAAAAAAATGATTGATAAATCCATTTACAATAATAAAAAAAAATCAAAAAAGAATTAATAAAACAAATCAAAATAAAATTCATTTTATTTCAACTATAAAAAAGTCATTTTATAATATTAGTAATAAGAATTCACAGAATTTTTTTGACTTATCCTCCTTGTTACAAGCATATGTATTTTACAAAATATCACTTACACAAGTTCTTAACTTGTATAAGTTAAGATCTATTCTTCAATGTCACAGAACGTCTTTTTTTCTTAAGACTTCAATAAAAGATTATTGTGAAAAACAAGGAATAATTCATTAGGAAATAAGACATAAGAAACTTCGGAATTCTGGAATAAATCAATGGAAAAACTGGTTAAGAGGTCATTATCAATACCATTTATCTCAGATTAGATGGTTTAGATTAATAACAGCAAAATGGAACAATAGAATCAATCAATGTTGTACAATTCAAAATCAAGATTTAAACAAAGAGAATTCATATGAAAAAGGCCTATTAATTCATTACAAAAACACAAAATGATTACGAAGTATATTCATTACCAAATCAAAATGAGAATTTTCAAAAATACTATAGATATAATCTTTTATCTTATAGATCTATTAATTATGAAAATAAGAGGGACTCATATATTTATGGATCACCATTCCAAGTAAATAAGAATCGAGAGAGTTTTTATAATTACAACACACATAAACATAAGGGCAAATTTTTTGATATACTAGGGGATATCCCTATCAAAAATTATTTAGGAAAAGTGATATTATGTATATGGAAATAAATTCGGATCGAAAATATTTTGATTGGAAAATTCTCCATTTTTGTCTTAAAAAGAAAATCGATATTGAGGCTTGGATCAAGATCGATACCAACAAGAATAAAAATACTAAAACCGAGACTAATAATTATCAAATAATTGATAAAATTGATAAAAAAAAAAAAAAGGATCTTTTTTATCTTATGATTCCTCAAGATCAAAAATCAATTCACCCAATCAAAAAAAAAAATCTTTTTTGATTGGATGGAAATAAATGAAAAAATACTAAGTCGTCCTATATCGAATCTGAAACTTTGGTTCTTCCCAGAATTTGTACTACTTTATAATGCATATAAAATTAAACTGTGGTTTATACCAAGCAAATTACTTTTTTTTAATATAAATGAAAATGGTAGTTGTAGACACCCCATTTTTGACCGTCCTCAAGACTTGGACGTCACCGTTTGAACACTCGATGATCATCCATGTTTGTGTTCGTTTTGAGTTCCCGAAGGTCTCGGCTATGCGCCTTGCCTCAGGATCTCTCAACTCGACTGTTTTGTGTTTGGTTTTGCACCAAACACTTGTGTTTTGCCTTTGAGGGGCAGGGAATGGCTTGTGGGCCATCCCCACACATCATCGGCCATGGCTTAAGGCCACCAGCTGTGTTTTGTTGCCATTGGCCAAATGTTTGGCCAGCCGGCACTATAGATGGTCAACCGGCCATCTTTTTTTGGTCGAATTGCATTTTTGGCCGGCCGACTACTGTGCATCTGCTTTTGCAGATATTTTTATGCCAGCTGTGCTAGCTGGCATACACTTTGCTCCCCTCCATACACGTATATGGAGGGATCTCCCTCTTGTTAGCTTACCTTGGAAGCTTTACAAGATGGAATCCCCTATAAGAGGAGGCCTCTTCTCTCTCTTTGTGGTGAGACAACATTTTTCCAGAGCTTTGAGTTCTAAGGTTTGGGTTTGCATATATCCTATCTCTATATCTCTCTCTCTCTTTGTGTATTTGTGTGTGTTTAGTCTTAGTATTGCACACAAACACCCACCATTACACCTTCTCTTGGAGCTGAGGTCCTTGGAGGTTGTTCTTGAAGTTTTGGAGCTGGCTTGGACCTAAGGAAGCTGCTGGTCCATCATTTGTGAAGAGGGTCTACAAGGGTAACATTCTTACTCTTTTTACCCCATTTTTGCATAGCTTTTTTGACTACCTTGCAACTGTTTTTAGACTTAGTGTATAACATATAAAAGTCTTTTTTTTTTGCCTACTCTAAATAGTTGTTTAAGGGTGTTTTGAGCTTTGAGGTTGTTTGACCCCTCTTAAGCCTTGTTAGGCTCCATTTTTGTGCATTTTTGGTGAGCTTTGGGACCATTGTGTTTGGGCCTCCTCACCACTGAAATCTTGAGGGATTTCAGTGGTGAGGATGGTGCCTTGAGGTCCTAAGAAGGAGAGGGCCACCCCCTCTCCTTCTTGTCCTTGAAAAGGGCCATTTTTGCCTCATGTGTGAGCATCTAATTTAGGTTCATGTTGGCCATGTCCTAACTGATTTTTGTGCTTATTATGTCATAATATAGCTTTGTTTTCACTTGGTTTAGGTACACCATGCTTGCTTAGCATACATGCCTTGTAATGCCATTGTTTAGGCTTTAACATGCTTTAGGTTTTGATCCTTGTTCTAGCATGATTTTGGCCAAGCTTTGTGAAGCTTTTGTGTTTTTTTTAGCATGCTTAAGTTCTATTTTTGGTTGTTTTGGTCGACCATGACATGCTTAGTATAGCCACCTTGCATTTTGGCTTGTTAACCTTAGATGTGTGGGTGTGTAGCATGCTTTACTTGCATTATTTCAGTGGTTTAGAACCACTTGACATGCCATTTCAGTCCTTGTGGTGTGCTTGTGTGCTTACATTTGATGCCCCTTTAATACTTTAAAAGGTTGGTGTCTTATGCCCCTTGTTTAGGCCTTTATGTATGCTTGCATGTTTAGGCCACTTAGATGCCATCTAGGTGTACCCTTGGCTTTGTTTAGGTCTGTCTTGGACCTGTTTTAAGTCCTCTTAGCCTTGTGAAGCTTGGTTGACTTAGCCATGGTTTAAGCCTCCTTGGCTTGCCTTAAGTACTTGGACCATCATTGCATGTTTTGCTTGTTTTGATTAGTTGGTTTGGCACCTCTCCTTCATGATTTTCAGAGCTTTCTATGCATGCCATATGTCCATGTTTTGTCTCTTTTAAGTGTGCTTAAAGGTTACTTGTTTGATGCTTAAGTGTTGGTCCATTTGCATGCATGTTTGTATGTATGATTGTCCCTCATTTCCATAGCATTGGCCACTGTTTTAGGCTTGTTTGAGGGCTGCCTAACTTAGTTTAAGTCCACCCCTTAGCATCTGGTTATATGTTTGCCTTATGCCTTGCATGCCTAAATACACATTGCATGTCCATGTTGCACACTTAGCCTCCATGCCTAGGTTGCATTCCATTTGCATGCATGCTTCACCTCTTGAGTTGAGTATGATAGAGGTTGAGCCCCTTTGTTTGATTACGTGCATTGCATTCCATATCAAAATGCATACTTAGTTTCTTGGGCCATCACGCATTGAAATGCGCGATTGGTGGTCCGAGAATTGAGGCCCATTCCCCTTTGAGTCATGAATATGATAAGGAGTGTGGTAGGTGCATACATTGCTTGAAATGCATTACCATGCTATGTTTTGCCCTCTGCTGCTGTCAAAAACAGATTTCGCAGGGAGCTTTGGTAGGCCGGCCATCTTCAGTGCCGACCGGCCATCCATCAGTGGCCGATAGCTTAATCAGTGGCCGGTGACCATTCCTCTTGGCCGGTGGCCATTCCTCTTAGCCGGTGGTGTTCCACAGTGTGCAGAGAACATATCATGGGACTTGTGCAGCCTTCAGAAGAGCAGAACAGTCAAAGCAGAGGCATCTTGTGCATGGCAGTGGCTTTCCGAGCGGAGCCGAGCACGCATTGCATTGGACCCTCTTCCCGAGGCTGTTTACTGTTTATTTAGCTTAGTTAATTTGCTTAACTAGCTAATTGTCTGTAATATTTTAATTAGCTTGTAGGTTAATTAATTGTATTATTCTTTCGGTCCCTCCGAGCGAGGGCAAATTTGTAATAAGTGTGGGTGCGTGTGTGCATGTCTTCCAACCCCCACTTCTTTCTCCCTTTTACTTACCTGCTTTTGATGGTTAGTATTAGGGCATACTTACTTTAGCATACCTTATGCTATGCATGCGTGCATCATCCATCAGTATTGCATGCACCGGGCTTGGCGCATCATGCTAACTGCATAGTATTTCAAATCTAACTTGAATACATGCTATCTGTGCATTCCACATGCCATCCTAGGATTAGCCGAGCCTATTCTAGCTGCATCCTGCATGTGTTGCATTAGCCATCTTAACATGAACTAGGGTCATGCATATGATTACTAACTAGTTTCTGTTTTGGCTTTGAGTACTAGGTAAGCTTTTTTGCTTTAGCATACCGCACGCGTGCGAATGTTGTCATAATAGCATGATTACCATGAGGCTAGTTGCTTATATGATATAACTGCTTGAGTGCCTGTGGATGGAGGTCGAATTACCTAAATTGGAATAATGCATTAAAACTGTGAGTTTTAAAGCCCACTAGATAGTAGCAAAACCCTCTTTTCTAAAAAGCCCACTCGAGGGTGGCAAAACCTACATTTTAGCCTACTTGCAAGTAGTAAACCTTTTTTTTAAAACAAACGCGAAATGTTTTGTTCCAATTTAGGCGATTTGGTCTATACTTGTTTGCTGTGCGCATAACATAGTAATTCTAGGCTAATAACCGGAATAAGAACACGTAATGTTTTCAAAACAAGATATCATGGTTAGTAGAGGTCGATCTTCGGATCGGGCGAGAGGGGGTGCTCATAGCTGACCTTTCCTAATCGTACCCAAGTTCCCGAGCTGGGGCAACTCTGGTAATGACGGACACGTGGCCTTAGGCAAACGAGTCAGGGTTTCCTAAATTTCCCCCATTAAAAAATATTTAGGTGGCGACTTTATATCTGGCAAAACAGTCCATGTTTGGCACTTCTTTTCTAAAAATCTGTTTTTCTCAAAACGATTTGCCGGATTTGGACTCTTTGGTTCAGATTAAGAACCGTAACAAAATTGAGTCCAAACTGTGGGGTGAGGCCCTCACGCGGGGCGCGTCCACAGTAGTGAAATTAAAAACATCAATAGAAAGCAAAAGGGGGTTATACCCTCGAATGGAAAAAAAAAAAAAAAAAAAGAGGAATTAAAGAATAAAAATAAAAAAGAAAAAGAATCTGCATGCCAAAGAGATCTTAGATCAAATGCACAAAACCAAGTAAATCTTGTATCTGTTCCCTCAACCGAACAAAAAGATATTGAAGAAGATTATTCAGAATCAAACATGAAAAACCGTAAAAAGAAAAAAACAATACAAGAGCAATACCGAAGCATAACTAGATTTCTTCCTAAAAAAGTATTACTCTTTCAGTTGAGATGGGATAATGCTTTGAATCAAAGAATGATCAATAATATCAAAGTATATTGTCTCCTGCTTAGACTGAGACATCCAAGAAAAATTACTATATCCTCTATTCAAAGGAGAGAAATTAATCTGGATATAATGCTGATTCAGAAGAATTTAACTCTTACAAAATTGATGAAAAGGGGGATATTAATTATCGAACCCGTTCGTATGTCTGTTAAAAATGATGGATAGTTTATTATGTATCAAACCATAGGTATTTCATTAGTTCATACAAGTAGGCATCAAACTAATCAAAGATACCGAGAACAAAGATACGTTGATAAGAAGGATAAGGATTTTGATGAATCCATTTCAAGGCATCATCAAAGGATAACTGGAAATAGAAAAAAAAATCATTATGATTTGCTTGTTCCTGAAAATATTTTATCGTCCAGATGTCGTAGAGAATTGAGAATTCTAATTTGTTTCAATTCAAAGACTAAGCATGATGTGAATAGAAATCCAATATTTTGCAATGGGAACAAGGTCAAAAATTGGAGTCAATTTTTTGATGAAAATAAAGATCTTGATACAAATAAATTAATTAAATTCAAATTTTTTCTTTAGCCTAATTATCGATTAGAAGATTTAGCTTGCATGAATTGCTATTGGTTTGATACCAATAATGGCAGTCGTTTCAGCATGTTAAGGATACATATGTACCCACGATTGAAAATTCATTGATGATACATTTTTCTTATCTATCCTGTACCATATTTGCTATCTGAAAATAAACAGATGCACACATGACTTATCTTCCATCTCATTCTAATATATGATACTAATTCAATAACGTATCAATTATATCTAGAAACAAATCAACAAAAATTTCTTAATTTTAAGATTCAAATTATTCTATTTTGCCCTAAGGGGCACCCCAAGTTTGTAGAATGGAGGAGTTATGGATAATATGAACCTTAGCCCAACCCACTACATGCGCGCGCGCTGCCGCCGTCAATCCGAGCCGGGTGCAGGTGAAGGTTGTGGGTCAGGTCGGTTTTAATATTAATTTTTTTGATAAAATTCATTTGAATTTTTTCCAAAAATTCTTTATGAAATTAAATTCAAATTTGGTGCCAAAATTGAATTTAAATTTTTATGTCCAATGTTACCTCTTCAGTCTAATTTTCCAAACAGATTAATCTGTCCAAAATAGGTTTTGAAACTGTTTTTTTTTTTGCTCTAGACAGATTCCGTGTTCCCAAACAGATTTAAATCTGCCTTGGCAAATTTGAACAGATTTAATCTGAGGTTCAACAGGTTCAAAAATTCCTAATAGATTCAAACTATTTTACAGTTTTAAAAAATTATAGAAACTGCCCAGCAGTTACAGATATATACCAGTAGCAGTTATCTGTTCAAACTACTCCAGATCTATTTGAAATTCAAACTGTATCTGTCAGTTTGAATTTACACATGTTCACTTCCTTTTGGTACCTGTTCGAGTCAGTTTGGTTTGCCTATAAATATCTGTCATTTCCAACAGTCTTGGTAATCCAAAAACAGTCTGAAAAATTCATATTTCTTGCTCTCCCATTTTGCTCCTTTGCATAAATTATTCTTCATATTATTTTAGGGAAAAAATTAAAGAGAGTATAGAATACAAAGTTTTTGTTCGCCGTACAATTTGTTTGAAGAGCTACTACAATTTGTGAAGATCATTATATCTTGGGAGATAGAAGCCACTTAACAGTAAGCACCGTAGCGAGGCGAATCTGTCTTAAGGACAGAGTGTCACACACTCGACTAGATCTTTTATTATTCATTCGGTTCGGTAAAATAAATTCGGTACGTTATTTATTTTATTTGTTTGATTTAGTTTCAATTTATTTATTGTACACAGAAGATTGTTCCAATGATCTTAAGACAGATTCGAATTATTCTATTATATAGAATTTTTCGTTTGTTTCCTTTTTCTCTTTCTTCTTCTTACAGAAATTATTTTCTGTGATTTTATAAAATAATATTCTGGTTGGAAAACAAATAGTAGTAATATATTGTTTGATAGATAATAGTAATATACTATCTATTTTCTTTGATAATTAGTAGTAATATACTGGTGTCATTAACAATTCAGAATATTTATTTGTAGAATTTTGTCAGAAATTAATTTTGAATTTTAGAAATAATTTCTGAGTGTTTATTAATTAAAATTTTGTTTCAGCTTTTTTAATTATTGAAGTGTTACAGAAATTTAATTTCTTGTGTGAAATTAATTTGGTTAAATAAAATTTTATTTTATTTCCAAATTAATTGAAAATAAAAGTTACAATTCTTATTTCTTTATTTTTACAAAATTTAATTATGTGGTTTTGGTTTAAATTTTTTATATAGTATAAAATTCTAATTATAATTTTGTTTTATAATTTAGAATCCATGGTTACAGAAACTGATCAAACTAATGTTCAAACCAGTACTGGTTGGTGATTGCCGTTACACCAACCCCTCCTTATTTTGGGACTGTGCCGATGAATCATGGTAAAAAGCCAGAGAAGTTCTTAGGAACTGATTTTTGCAAAGGTAAAGGAAGATCAAGTAAGAAGATTCCTAAAGCCAAAATGGCTGAAATGGATAAAATTTCCAATGGTGTAGATGTCATAAATCTTTCTGCAGTTATTTCCAAAGCAAACCTTGTCGAAAATCCTAAAAAAATGGTGGGTGGACACTGGTGCTACTCGTCACATTTGTGCCGACAAAAAGATGTTCACATCTTATTCTACAGTGGACAATGGTGAACAACTTTTTATGGGCAACTCTTCGACTTCTAAAGTTGAAGGACAAGAAAAATTATTTTGAAGATGACATCTGGAAAGGAACTCACTCTCAACAATATGCTATATATACCGGACATTTGCAAGAATCTTGTTTTCGGATCTTTGTTAAGTAAAAATGGGTTTAAGCTAGTTTTTGAAAGTGACAAGTTTGTACTTACCAAAAACAGGATATATGTAGGAAAATGTTACATATCTGATGGCCTTTTCAAAATGAATGTAATGACTGTTTTACCCTCTATTATTAATAAAAATACATCTTCTTCTTACTTGCTTGAGTCTTCAAGTTTATGGCATAGTAGACTGGAACATGTTAATTATAGATCTTTGCGTAGATTAATTAGTATGGAATGTTTACCTAAATTTGACATTGATTCAAATCATAAATGTGAAATTTACGTTGAAGCAAAATTATCCAAAACTCATTTTCATTCAATTGAAAGAAGTACGGAGCCACTTGAATTAATTCATAGTGACATTTGTGATTTTAAATCAATTCAAACTAGAGGCGGGAAAAAGTATTTTATCACTTTTATAGATGACTATACTAGATATAGTTATGTTTATTTAATTCGAACCAAAGATGAAACTTTGGAAACTTTCATTCAATACAATAACGAAGTTGAAAATCAACTTGGTAAGAAAATTAAGAAACTTAGAAGTGATAGAGGTGGTGAATATGAATCACCTTTTGGTGAGTTTTGTAAACAACATGGAATAATTCATCAAACCACCGCTCTTTACTCACCTCAGCAAAATAGAATTGCTGAAAGGAAAAATAAGATTTTAAAAGAAATGATGAATGCCATGTTAATAAGTTTTGGATTACCTCAGAACTTGTGGGGGGAAACAATACTTTCTGCTAATTATATACTTAATAAAGTACCTCGAAAAAAAATGAATAAAACACCTTATGAAATGTGGCATGGGAGAGTGCCATCCTACAAATACTTAAAAGTATGGGGGTGTTTGGCTAAAGTGGCTATTCCTAGTCCTAAAAAGACTAAAATAGGTCCTAAAACTGTTGATTTCATTTTCATTGGTTATGTCAAGAATAGTAGTGCATATCGGTTTTTGATTCATAAATTAGAACATTCCGAAATGCATGTAAATACTATTATTGAATCTCGGAATGCATCTTTCTTTGAACATGTGTTTCCAAATAAAACTGGACAAGAGACTAGTAATAATAAAAGATCTCATGATGCTATTACTAGTCAGGATCAAGAACATGATCAAGAGCAAGAGCAAGAGATAGATCAAAATGAGGAAGAGGAACTTAGGCGCAGTAAACATGCTAGAACCTCAAAATCTTTTGGTCTAGTTTTTCTAACATTTTTGTTAGAAAATGAGCCTTTAACTTTTAAAGAGGCCATGTCTAGTCCTGAAACTCCTTTATGGAAAGAGGCTGTAAACAGCAAAGTTGAATCCATCCTGCAAAATCACACTTGGGAATTGGTGAATTTGGCACCAGGTTGTAAACCTCTTGGGTACAAGTGGATTTTCAAAAGGAAAATGAAAGAGGATGGATCAATTAACAAATACAAGGCAAGACTTATGGTCAAAGATTTTAGACAAAAAGAAGGTCTTGATTACTTTGACACATACTCACCGGTTACTGGAATAACATCCATTAGAATGCTAATTGCTATTGCATCTGTGTACAACCTAGAAATTTATCAAATGAATGTGAAAACCGCTTTCTTAAATGGCGAGTTAGATGAAGAAATTTACATAGAACAACCAGAAGGATTTTATGTTCCAAGAAAAGAAAATAAAGTGTGTAAATTGGTTAAATCATTATATGGTTTAAAACAAGTACCAAAGCAATGGCATGAGAAATTTGACAAGGCAATGATGTCAAATGGATTTAAAATTAATGAGTATGACAAATGTGTTTATATTAAAGACACAGACAAAGGTTATGTCATTGTATGTATTTATGTGGATGATATGCTCATCATAGGTAGTAATAATGACATGATTAAAACTACTAAGAAAATGTTGAATAAACATTTTGACATGAAAGACATGGGGATTGCTGATGTAATACTTTGTATAAAAATTACCAAAACATCAGAAGGTTATGCTTTGTCACAATCTCATTACATTGAAAAAATACTTGACAAATTTAGCAAAAATGATGATCATCTTGCTAGAACACCTGTGGATGTTAATTTGTTTTTTTTCTAAGAATGTACAGGAAAGTGTTTCTCAATTAGAGTATGCCTAAATCATTGGAAGCTTAATGTACTTGATGAACTGCACTCGTCCGAATATAGCTTATGCAGTAAGTAAATTAAGTAAATATACGAGTAATCCAGGAGTAGAACACTGGAAAGCAATTATAAGGGTTCTAAGATATCTCCGATTTACTTGTAACATTGGGCTAAATTATACTAGATATCTAGCAGTACTTGAAGGATACTGTGATGCAAATTGGATATCAGATACTAGAGACTCAAAGTCCACCAGTAGGTATGTCTTTACTCTTGGTGGTGCGGCTGTGTCTTGGAAATCTTCCAAACAGGCTTGCATTGCTAGGTCTACTATGGAATCAGAATTCATAGCTTTAGATAAAGCTAGGGAAGAAGCAGAATGGCTTCGCCACTTTCTTGAAGATATTCCAATGTGGCCAAAACCGGTGCCTGCTATATGCATACATTGTGATAGTTAATCAGCAATAAGTAAAGCACAGAATCATATGTATAACGGTAAGTCACGACACATTCGTCGTCGACATAACACCGTGAGACAACTACTCTCTAATGGAATTATTTTCATTGAATATGTGAAGTCTAAAGACAACATAGCGGATCCACTAACCAAAGGGTTAACAAGAGAGCTAGTTGAGAATTTATCGAGGGGAATGGGACTTAAGCCTATTAAATAAGAGTTACCACAACGGCAACCCAACCTAGTTGACTGGAGATCCTAAGATCTAGGTTCAAAGGGACAACCGAGTTGTGTATAACTTAGAAGGATCACTGGGGAGTCAAACTTCTACCCATTTCTATAATGAAATAGTGATGTCTGCAGCGTTTTAGGTTAAGTAATACTTTTAATGATTCTTCTATCTAGGTAAACTTAGTGAAGTATGGCAGGATACTCTTCATAAGAATCACCTATGTGAGTGTGAACTGGGCCGGTTCCATGAGATTTGTGAAGGGCTACAATTCTCTAGAGCACTCATGAAATACCAAGTTGTTTAGGGCCAAAATGAACATAATAGTGAGAACCACACTATGTCTGTTAATATGCTGTGTGAGTTTTATTATCTTGGTTTACATAAATGACTGAATAGTTCAAGACATAATGTTCACTAGTTAGCTAGTAAATCCGATAGTGTCTCACAAGGGAAGGTTCAAAGCCAAAAGCTACCTATCCTTTGCAGAAAATTTTCAATTTTTGTACTCTCTATAATTAGATCATGTTGTTACATTTTCTCTCCGTCAAATTCCATTCATGTGGGGGATTGTTGGAAAATTTGGTTTTTATAGGCTTATTTTAGGCCAACTTTGAGCCCAAAATGGAGTAGGCCCCAAACGTCTTTTGGAGTGGGTGAGGTGACGTGTTCCTTGCCGCACGGCAAGTCACATGATGAAGACGGTTCTTCAAAACCATTTATGAGTGAATGGGAACTTGACGTTGTTTTCGGGTTCGTAGAATGGACATTTAAAGAATTAAATGTGGGTTTCCTTATAAGGCTTATCCCACATTAAAACTTGAAGACAACTTATACGTGTATATAAGTTCAAGGTGACAACACTTGGGTTAGGCCTTGTAGACACCCCATTTTTGACTGACCTTAAGACTCAGACGTCATCGATTGACAGCTCGGTGATTGCGCATGTTGTGCTTGTTTCAAGGTTTCTAGAGTTTTCGGCTGGGTGCCTTGCCTCCGGGCCTCTGAACTCTTTGTGTTTTGGCTCAGTTTGTGGACCAAGCCTTGTTTCTCTTCCCTGGAGGGAGGGGGTGGTCTGTAGACCACTCTTTCGTGGCCGTAGACCACTTTTCACTCTTGGAGACTAGTTTCTGATTTCAGAGTCTTCAGCCGCGCGCCTTGTCTCGGGACCGCTTAACGTTCTCCCTTTGGCTTGGATTTTGAACCACACCTTGTTTCCTCTGCCTCGAGGGACACTGTGGTCCGAGAGACCACTTTTGTGGTCGTAGACCACTTTTGGTACCGGTAGACTAGTTTTCGAGGCTTTCGGCTGCGCGCTTTGCCTCCCGGACTTTCGTCTTGCATCCTTTTTGGTTTGTTTTTCGTGCAAACCTTGTTTTCCTTGTTTGGAAGGTGGTACAAGGGTGGGAGACCAGTTCTTCCCCTTGGAGACCACTTTCCTTCCTGCCAGCCAATTTTCTGGTCGGGAAACCGGCTTTCTTGGTCTTTGGGCCACCTTTTCTGGTCGGCCACCACACCACCACCTTGGTTTCATGTTGCAGACCACCTCTCCCCTATGGCCGACCACTTTTTACCCTGGCCAACCACTTCCACTGGTCGGGCCGACCAGTAGAAGTAGCTGGCCGACCACTTCAAGTGGTCGGCAGCTTTCCAGCTCATTCTTGGAGATATTTTTTATCCAACTGTCACAGCTAGAAGGCACTAAAACCATCCTCCATACACGTGTATGGAGGGATGGCCTTAGACCCTAAGCTTGTCCAACAAGCTTACACTTTTGTTCTCTATAAGAGAGAACCTTCCCCCTCCTCCTCCAGGTTCAAAAAATTGTGCTTGAGAGTTATACATATACCTTTGTATCTATCTTGCATCTCCTCTTCATATTTGTGTTCAAAAGTGCTTATTCTTCATACTTTAACACACAAACACACACTCAAACACCATCTTTTTGTTGCTGAGGCTCTTAGAAGCTGGTTTTGGTGTTTTTATTTGGTTTGAGCTCAAAAAAGTTGCTGGAGTTGTAGCTTCAAAGTGGTTCTACAAGGGTGAGTCAACTAACCCTTTAACCCTTTGTTTTGATTAAGCTTTTGAACCTATTTGCATGCTGTTTTTGGCTTGACTTTCTACTGCAAAAAGTTTTGATTTTTAGTCCTTAACATGTTTGTTTAAGGTCACTTTTGCGTTGGGGGTAGTCTACCCCCTCTTAGGCCTTGTTTGGCCTTGTTCTTGTGCCATCTTTTTAAGCTATTGGGATCACCTTGTTTTGGCCTTCTCACCACTGAAACTCAAAGGAATTTCAGTGGTAGAAATGGTGTTTTAAGGTCCCAAATAAGAGAGGGTCATCCCCTCTCCTTGTGTTTTGAATACTTGCTTTATTTGCCTCACGTTTGAGCATGTTTGTTAAGCTTATGTTAGCAATATCTTAGCATATATTTGGGGTTATTTTGACATGGCATACCACTGTTTTGATTTGGTTTTGTCACTTCTTGCATGCCTTATACACTTGTAGTGTATTTCTCACAAACTAGTCTTGTATGGTTCATGAAGTATCATGTCTTTCTAGCTTGTTTTGAGTCCATTTCAGCATGTTCTTGGTATTGTTTTTCCATGATATACCTCTGTTAAGGTTTGGTTTGATAGCCCCTTGCATGCTCCATGCACTTGTAGTGCAATTCCATAAACTAGCCTAATGTGTATCATGCCTTAGACCATCATTCTAACATGATTTTAGCTTAACTCTAAGAAGCTTTTGTCCATGTTTTAGCATGCTCTAGCTCTGATTTGTGTTGTTTTGGTCATGCATGCCATGCTTTGTATAGCTATAATGCATTCCAGCTTGTTAGCTTTGTGTATCAAGTCCATTAGTATGCATTACTTGGACTATTTTCATGATTTGGAATCATTTGAAATGTTATTTCAGTCCATATAGTGTGGTCATACACTTGCATCTTTCACTTATTTCAATGTGTTGGAGGGTTTGCCCTTTATGCCTTAAACATGAATCATTGCGTATGCCTTCATGCCTAAGCTTGCGAGCTATCATTTCAGTGTGTTTTTGGGGGTATTTTGCCATGATATAACTCTGATTTTTGTTGGTTAAGTCATCTCATGCTTGGTCTTGGTAGGTGTAGTGTAATCCACCTTATTTGCCTTGCATTTTTCATGCTTCATGCCCTTCATGCTAGCTTGTTTTGGCTTCCTTCCATACATGTTTTAGCATCATTTTGACATGTTCTAGGACTGTTTTAGATTGTCTTGACCGTGTGCTTCATGTTTTGCATAGTTGTAGTACAAATGCCTATGCTAGCTTCAAGCTTTGGGTACCATAGCATGCTTCATTTGTATTGTGTACATGATTTGGCATCATTTACCATGACATTTCAGAGCATGTAGCATTGCCATGTTCCCACTTCATTCACTCTTTAAGTGCCTTTGAGTGTTATGCATTGTTGCCTTGTTTGTGGCCTAGCATGTATGCCATCTTGCCTAGGTCCTTGAGCCCCCATCTTAGCATGTTTTGGTCTTTGTTTAGACCCAATTAAGCTCTATCCATGGTTGGTTCATGCATTTGCGCCATGTATTGCATGCCCCCTTTGTAGTCCTCTTTGCTAGCCTTATGCTTTAAGGACTCTAGTATGCTATACTTGATTGTTTGGATGATTTAGCATCATTTCTTACCTTATTTCAGTGCACTTAGTGTTGTTACACTTCCACATTTGTCACTCTTTGAGCACTCTTGAGGGTTGTGCTCTTAGGCCTAGTGGATGGGCCATTGCATTGAGCATGCTTGTCTTGATCTTCATGCCTTAGTTTCATCACCATGGCTGTTGATTTGGGTATGATTGAGATCTGTCCACTTTTGGTTTAAGTCCATCGAGCATGTTATGTGAATGTTGTTACATTGCCTCATGTTGTTACATGCTTATGTTGCCTTGCATTGTGTATGCATGCATTAGCCTTGACAGCATGCTCATGTTGCATTTGCATGCATTAGCCTTGACAACATGCTCATGTTGCATTAGCATTGTTTGCATGTCATTAGCTTTGTTAAGTTGATCATGTAACATTGCATTGGGTATGCTATGTTGTTGTTTGCACTGTGTATGCCATGTTACATTACATTGTGCATGCTTGTTGTTGGCATTTTGTTTAGCATGCTAGTTGCTTGCATTGTGTTTGGATAGCGTATTAGTCCAAACACGAGAAACGAGGGACGTTTCATACTTAAAGTGATGAAACGTGCCTCAATTCTCGGTCGCCGACCCTCTTGATCAATCGTGATAGAGGTTAAGGCTTTATGTGTTTATTTGTGCATTCATTTCGTATTGAATTGTGCAATTTGGCTTCTCGGCCATCATGCATCGAGATGCGTGATTGGTGGCTCGAGGGTCAAGAACCACACTCCCTTGAGCTCATGAAATGATAGGGAGAGTGGTTGTGCACACATATCTTGCAAATACATTGCCATGCCCTTTCTTGCTCTCTGTTGCAGCAAAGTGGAGAAGTGCAGCAACAACTGGTCGGCCGACCAGATAAACTAGCTCGCCGACCACTTTTTCTGGTCTGCAGCAAAGAAAAATGGTCAGCAGGTGGTTGGTAACTCCAGAAAGTGGTCGGCCGTGTTCCTACAGGTTCCCATGGTGGAGTTGAAGCTTTGTGGAGCTTTGTGCAAGGTTCTGAGAACAGTTGCAAACAAAGGCAAATCGGGGCATCGCGTTGGATTTCTGAACGAGGCGACTGAGCATGCATGCACTCCTCATCCCGAGGACCTCTTTTTACTGCTTTCCTTAGCTAGGTTATGCTTTGGATCTGTATCTAAGTAGTTAATGTGTTTAGCTGCTTATTTGTGTTGTAATATCTTAATTAGTTAACTTGTCAGTTAATTAGTTTTTTGATGTAATAATTAGTTTAATTAGCTTAGATTAGCTAGTTAGCTTCTTATTCGGACCCTCTGTCGAGAGGGCCAACTGTTGTAATAAGCGTGCGTGTGTTATGCATGTTTTCCAACCCTCATTTCTTTCTCCTTTTTACTTAACCACTCACGATGGTTAGTTTTAGGGCATGTTTCGAGTAGCATACCTTATGCTTGCATGTGTGCATCCATTCATCTGTTTTGCATGCACCAAGCTTGGCGCATCGTACTAACTGCATTGTATTTCAATTCCAATTTGAATACATGTACCAAGTTGCATTTCACATGGCATCTTAGAATAGCCGAGCCTATCTGAGTTGCATTTTTGCATGTGTTGCATTAGCCATCTTATAATGAACTAGGATCATGCATGATTTGTAACTAGTTCTCTATTTTCGCTCGGAGTACACTGTGAGTGTTTACGTTTTAGCATACTGCATGTGTGTAAGTGCTGCCATGTTAGCATGCTTGCCATGAGGCTAATTACTTAAGTGATTAACTGCTTGAATGTCTATGGGTGAAGGTTAGATTGCTTGAATTGGAACAATTCATCAAATCCCTGATTTAGCCTACTTGCGAGTAGCAAACTTCAAATCATTTTCACAAACGAACATGCAATGTTTTGTTCCAAATTAGGCGATCTAGTCTATACTTGTATGCTGTGCGCATCACATAGTAATTCTAGGTTATTAACCAGAATAAGAACACATGTTTTTTCAAAAACAAAATATCATGCTTAGTAAAGGCCGATCTGTTGATCGGGTGAGCAGAGGTGCTCATTACATGACCTTCCCCTCTCGCACCCAAGTTCCCGAGCCGAGGCAACTTTGGTGATGACGGACACATGGCCTTGGGCACGAGTCAGGGTTTCCTAAATTTTCCCAAAATAAAATATTTAGGTGGCAACTCTCTATCTGGCAAAGTAGTCCATGTTTAGTACTTCTTTATAAAAATCAGTTTTCCAAAACGATTTGCTAGATTTGGACTCTTTGGTGATTTATCGGTCGTGCATTGCACTTTGCAAGATTAGATTCAGAACCGTGACACGAGTTCGAACTGTAGTAGCTAAAGAACAAAATGAATTCGTGCCCTCGTAGGCACTGAGAGCGGGAGTTCTCGGGGCAGTCTACAGGCCCCAAAGGGCACTCCAAGTTTGTAGAATGAAGGAGTTATGAACAATATGAACCTTAGCCCAAACCACCACACGCGCGCATCGTCGCCGCCGTCCAAGCCGAGCCAGGCCGGGCCGAGCGCAGTTGTGGATTGCGGGTTGGGTCAGTTCTAATATTAATTTTTTGGATAAAATTCATTTGAATTTTTTCCAGAAATTCTTTATGAAATTAAATTCAAATTTGGTGCCAAAATTGAATTTAAATTTTTCTGTCCAATGTTACCTCTTCAGTCCAATTTTCCAAATAGATTAATTTGTCCAAAACAGGTTTTGAAACTGTTTGTTTTTTTTTTGCTCCAAACAAATTCTGTGTTCCCAAACAGATTTGAATCTGCCTTGGCAGATTTGAACAGATTTAATCTGAGGTTCAACAGGTTCAAAAATTCCTAACAAATTCAAACTGTTTTACAGTTTTAAAAAACTGCTGAAACTGCTAGCAATTACAGATATATACCAGCAGCAATTATCTATTGATACTGCTCCAGATCTGTTTGAAATTCAAACTGTATCTGTCAGTTTGAATTTACACCTGTTCACTTCCTTTTTGTACCTGTTCGGGTCAGTTTGGTTTGTCTATAAATATCTGCCATTTCCAGCAGTCTTGGTAATCCAAAAACAATCTGAAAAATTCATATTTCTTGCTGTCCCATTTTGCTCATTTGCTTAAATTATTCTTCATATTATTTTAGGGAAAAAAAATTAAAGAGAGTATAGAATACAAGGTTTTTGTTCGCCGTACAAATTGTTTGAAGTGCTACTACAATTTGTGAATATCATTGTATCCTGGGAGTAGGGCTGTGCAGCGGATGACCCGACCCGCCATAACCGCCCGACCCGACCCGCCGCCAAATGGGTGGATGCGTGGCAGCTGGCGGACGGGTGCGGGCCGAATATTTCAAGTTTTTCGGGTTCGGGTCGGGTGGCGGGTGATCCGCCATTTTACTCTGCAAACCCGACCCGCCCGTGCCTTTCTTTTTTCCTTCGTTTTCCCCCCCAAATTTATACAGCCATCAGTCCCCTTTTGTTTAGAATTGGCCCTAATTCCCTCACAGACCAACACGCTGAGAGACTCTCTCTCTCTCTCTCTCTCTACCCTACCCTATCGTCCGACGGTAACCTCCGGCCGACGATCTACACTGAACGACCGACGATCGACACTTCTGATCGACGATTTGCTTGCACTGAACGACGATCGATCTACTCCACTGAGGTATCTCTCTCTCTCTCTCTCTCTCTCTCTCTCTCTACTACATTTTTCTCTCTCTTCTACCATTTATCTGAGGAGTGGAGTACAGACCTTGAGTGAGTTGGGTGATCAAGTGTGTGTTTTTAGACTGAAATGGGAAGAGCACCTTGCTGTGAGAAAGTGGGGTTGAAAAGGGGGAGATGGACTGCAGAAGAAGATGAGATCTTGACCAAGTACATTCAAGCTAATGGGGAAGGTTCTTGGAGGTCTATGCCCAAGAATGCTGGTGAGATTTTCTACTCTTCTTTACATTTCACTGTATCAAACTTATATATGTAAGTATATGTATAGACCTCCAACTTATTGAAATTTGAGATTAGATATTATAGAAGTGATGACTGTAAAAATAGACCCCAAATAATTTATTAAAAATTTTACCAAATATATATATGATTGTGAATTTTACTTGAGTAAATATGATTATGATTATAAGTTTTACATGGGTGTGGACGTCACAGAGTTTAACCAACGACTCTGTTCTTGCATTCATGTCATTGTGGATTGTTTAAATGGGAAGAAGACTTCTTTTCTGACATTGAAGTATTCGTTGGGAACTATCTTCGACTCAAACCTCTTTTGTCAAATATGCTTTTTTTGTTTTGTTTTGGGTGCAACGTGTTTGTAATGGGGCTGCTCTTTGCACTGCAAACATGCTCTTATGTTGGACATTGAAGGGTCTTGGTTGTAGCTGTTTCCTTTTGGCTTGTACCCCTTTGTCCACTAAACTTGGAGGCCGTCTGGTCCTGTTTTATATTGCAATGAAATTCTTCTTTTTCTGGGTTATAAAAACAAAAAAAACAAAAAAACTAGAATCCCCCCTGAATCTTATTCCCTTCCCTTATTGCAATGTTTGTTTAACCCTAAGTGACCGCTTAACAAGGAAAGGATTCAACGTTTGAATGACACTGTCAAATTGGCTGGTGCTGTTAGTATCCTTTCAGATTTTAGTAGCTATATGATCTAGTAAATGCTGTCATTTGTGTGTGTGTGTGTTTTTGTGTGCATTGAAATGCCCTCCAATCCCAACCATGCTGGCGCATAACCATAATAAAGTATTTTACTTGTCTGCTTTCTATATAATCTCTGACTCCTTTTGAAGCATTTTTCTGCAGATAATTTACTTCTTCTAACATGTCTTTATCAATTTGTATGGGTAGACATCAGTGAACTTAACCTGACTTTTAGATGTGGAAGTTTAACCAATGATTATCATATCTGTGTGGATGTGATTATAAGTTTTACATGGGTGATTACCATTTTGTCTAGGGGGCTCTTTTTTTTTTCTTTTTTTTTTTTTGGTATGTCAAAAATTTGTAAAATTTCAAACCGCCAAACCGATTCGCATCCATCCGCCAATCCGCCAATCCGCCAAATCCGCATCCGCCGGATTGACGGACGGATGTGGATTGATTTTCTCCAATCCGCCAATTTGGCGGACGGATGGCGGATTGGAGGTTTCGTGGCCGCAACCGATCCGCGCCCACCCCTACCTGGGAGATAGACGTCACTTAACCGTAAGCACCGTAGCGGGGCGAATCTGTCTTAAGGATAAAGTGTCACACACTCGACTTGATTTTTTTCTTATTCATTCAGCTCGGTAAAATAAATTCGGTACGTTATTTATTTTATTTGTTTGATTTAGTTTCAATTTATTTATTGTACACAGAAAATTATTCCAACAATATATATACATAAAAAAATATGTGGCAATGACTATTTCGTAATTATGATTTATAGTGATGGCTTTTCTACTTTCAATTAATGAATATAAGCAGATCACATCATTTGTATTAAGTTTTTGTATATTAATTATGTTTTGAGCATTATGGTCTTTAAAAAAATATAAAAAAAATATAAAAAAAAAAATTATCCAACCCTATACAATATCATAAAAAAATTAATCCAACAAGAAGTAGCAAACCAGTGAACCAAATATGTAATTTGGGCATTGAATCCAAACAATAATTGAAATATAAAATTGACTTTGATACAAAATTCATGTAGCTCATTGCTTGCCACAAGAATTACAATTACTCTGATAAACTTGGAATACATATTTTTTTTACAAAATAAACAAACAACGAAAGGAATTACAACCAAATCAATGCTAAAAAACAGGTGCTATTATATCATTGTTATATTCAATATTTACTCAGTCTTACGTTTCTAATACCAAAGTTTTGAGCATCTTCAACAGCAATACTTTTTATTTTTCATTAGTAACCACACCAAGTGAAACCATGACACGTGCGCAAGCTGTTAGATTTTTATTCTTGACAATCTCGTTTGACAAAACTCCTTTTAGTTGTAATTTTATTTGGTTTTTTATTTCAATGAGACTATAAGTTTTAGATGCGAATCTAACCCGAATTGTGCCTATGCAGAGGAGTTTTTGATCTTAATTCTTTCATGTTTGCCACTTCACTGACTATGTCGGTGATCGAGTTGCTCGGTCAGCTTGCGGGGATCCAAGGTACAGCGCCCTTTGGCAGGTCCAAGGCAGCGCCTAGGCGGGGTCGAGGGGCAGTGCCCCCGAAGCAAAAGGCAAAATTACAGTCGAAGTTGTTTGTCCGCTCAAGCGGGCATTCCTACGCTCGAGCGGAGATCGTGACCTTTCAGAAGTTTTACTCGCCTGCAAAAGGAGAAAAGTTAAAATAAATAAATGTTACTCTTTCTTTTTGCTGAGCCACAAGGGAAAAAGGCCATATCAGAGTTGTATTGCTTTCTTTGTATATTGCACCCCTCTCTCTTTATACTGCAATCTCACTGTAAATCAACGGGATCAATGATAAAGTTTTTGTGCCTCAATAGTCATTTCTCATCCTCAAGACAGAGCAAGGTTACACTACGAGGAGTTGGGGCCAGGCCTAAGTAGGGTGAGGGCAGTGTTCCTAATGGGAGCAGTGTGGTGTAAGGAACTCGTATCTTTCTCGTTGTCATCCCTAACCACTATCAATATATATATATATAATGTAACAAAATAAAAAATAAAATAAAAAAAAAATCACCGTCTTATAAAAAAATATAAAAAATAAAATTCTGAAAATAAAATTCCTAAACCCTAAACCTAAACAAAATCCTACTACACACAAAAACCACCCCCCAACCCCACCCTCACCCTCCTGACCGGGCAAAGAAAGTAATTTAAGATTTTGAAATTAAAGAAGATGACAGACAGCTTACTTTGCAAGTCCAGATTGACGATACCACCTAAAGCAGAGAACACTGCCAAAAAAACAAAAAAAAAAAGGCACTTACATAAAAACAAAGAAAGCAGCACCATTCTTTACAAAATATTTTGTTACCAAAGGGTTACAATCACTTTCAAATCTAAAGAGCAACACTTTCCCAAATAAATTATTTTTCGACTGATAATATCCCCCCCACAACTAATTTGCAGGCAATCTCTGGTCATAGTTTCTTTTCAATGCCTATTCTAAGGCCTGAATACAGTATAACCATTAACGCTGCACGCCAAGTTCGAATAGTCTGGAATATGATATGGGTACCCATCACCCTCCGTGTTCCTCAAGCTAAGAAGCGACAGGTCAGAACCAGCCATCTGCCATTGGTCTGGAATCTGTCCGTTCGCATAAGGCCGTGGATACGATTCCCATAGCGAATCAAAGTGGCTACCTACATAGCCATAGCCACGTTGGAACCCGTCATCTTGGTAACTTCGCGTTCTCTCAAACTTGGAAGAGCTGGTTGAGAGGGCTGATGTGTCATTTGACAGGCCAATATCACTGGGGAAAGTGAACTGCCGATTTAGATGGTGAGGCCCGTTGCTAAAACTTTGAAAGCTAGCTACACACAGCAAGGCAGAAGCACACACACCCTATAGTGAGCAACATACCACATCTAAACATGCACCAGCAACACACTTCCCTGTTCATACCTAGCTACACACAGCATCTGATCTTGCATGAACAGAAACCTAGACCAGCATCAGCATAGAAGCAGACTACCCTGATTCAGATTACCCCAGAAGCACACACACCCCAGCAGCAAATCCCTGTAAACAACATGTCACCTGATTCAGATTAGCCACAACATCATGCACTGAATAGTGAAACTCTGGCAGCCCAGACTTGGCCCACAGCCCAACCCTTACTTTCACTATTTCACCAAGCTCATCCATATTAGGCTGACTTCCTTTAAAAGCACAATCGTTTCTTAGCCTCCATACTGACCACAGCATTGCAATTGGAACAAGCCTCCAAATCCTCATAACTGATTTCTTAAATTTTGTTCCCAACCACCATAACAGCACACCATCAACTGTAGCAGGAATGACCCAAGAAACTCCCCACCATTGAAGCATAGATGACCAAACCTTCCAAATCTCCGAGCATTGCAGAAGAATATGATCCATTGACTCTGATTCCATCTTGCAGAAAAGGCACAGATCCTCCACATTACTACTTAAGGCCTCAAACCTCTGTAAAAGACTAATTGTTTTAACCCAGCCCCTCCATGCCAACCAGCTCAAAAATTGAGCTTTTGGAGGAGCCACACCTCTCCATAACAAATTGGGAACCTGCAATTTTGGGCCTTGAACCAACTCATACCATTTTCTCATTGATGCCACAGTGAACTGACTTGTAGGAGACGCAGTCCACCTGACTGAGTCTGGCAACTCCTCATTAAGTCTGGGAGCATCCCTAGTCAAGACTTGCAGCCTTTGAACCTCTTCTTCCTCCCAAGCAAAAAGTGTTCTTGAAAACAATAACCTCCAATTTCCTGAGATATCCCTCCTCTGCTTGAAAGAGCTCAGATTCCCCTCTTTTTCCACAGATAGTCTAAACAACCTTGGGAACTCTACCTTTAATTGTACATTCAACAGCCACTTATCATGCCAAAAGTCAATCCTACACCCATTTCCTATCACAAGCTTGCAATTAGACTTAAAAAAGTCAAAAAGCTCAGTATTAGTCCTTGGCACACTCAGAATATCACTCCAAACATTAGATTCTTTGCCAGTCCCTTCCATCACTGGTAACCATCTTCCACCAACTACCCCATACTTGTTCATGATTACTTTCTTCCACAAAGATTCATCTTCCACCCCATATCTCCAACACCACTTAGTTAACATGAAATCATTAATGTCCCTCACCCTTCTTATGCCTAACCCTCCATGCTCTTTACTCAGTGTTACTTTCTTCCAGTTTACCAAATGAATCTTCCTTCGGATTTCTGAACTGCCCCATAAAAATGTTGCCCTCAACTTATCAATTTCCTTAGCTACTCCTTTAGGTAATTTGAAGAGAGAAATGTAGTAACCAGGTAGACTATCAAGGACAGATTTTATCAGAGTTAGCCGACCAGCAAATAAAAGCATCCTTCTCTTCCATAAGGCTAATTTAGCTTTTACCTTCTCCACCACAGGCTACCAAGTCTTCTTTCTTCTTGGATTAGCACCTAGAGGTAAGCCCAGGTACATAAGAGGAAGCTTCTTACTTAAATAGTATAGTTTAGAGGCAAAGACTTGTGCAATTTCACCACTAATCCCAACTCTGCACACCACACTTTTGTGGAAATTTATTTTAAGGCCTGACATAATCTCAAAGCATCTAAGAATCCTCTTAACATTTACTATCTCCTCCCACTCTACATCGCAAAAGAGAATAGTGTCATCGGCAAACTGGAGATGAGACAGTTTCAAATTTCCTGACCCAATAGTAGCTCCCTTTATTAAGCCCAAAACTTTAGCCCTTTCCAACAAAACATTGAGGCCCTCAGCTGCAATATTGAACAAAAAGGGGGATAGAAGGTCACCTTGCCTTAACCCCTTCTGTGGACTGAACTCTTCTGTTGGTGAACCATTAACAAGTATTGAAATTCTTGCCGTGGTGACACAAGTTCTCATCCAACCCAACCATCTCTCTCCAAACCCGAGATTGGCCATCATAGAAAATAAATAATCCCAGTTGACCGAATCATAAGCTTTTTGAAAGTCAAGTTTGAGAATGACACCCTTCACTTTAGACTTCTTTCACCAATCCACCACCTTATTAGCAATCAAGACCCCATCAAAAATATTCCTCCCCCTAAAGAAGGCAGTCTGCACTTCACCAATCACATCTGGAATCACCCTTTTCAATCTTTTGGAGAGTACCTTAGCCAAGATTTTATACACTACATCCACCAAACTAATTGGTCTATAATCTAACAAATCCGAGGGACTAGTCTTCTTTGGAACTAGGGTGATAAAAGAGCTATTTAACCCAGTAACCAGCTTACTGTTATTGTAAAACTCCTGCATAAACTAGAAGATATCACTTTTCATAACCTTCCAGCATTTCTGGATGCACGTCATGTTGAAACCATCCGGTCCCGGCGCTTTATTCCCATTACAGTCTTTTACAGCCTCCCAAACTTCTTCCATAGTGAACTTAGGATCAAGAGACTCCACCACCTTAGTACTATTAATCAGCACAAAACTACCAGACAATTTTGGACGAGATGGCCAATCCTCTGAAAATGCCTTTGTAAAAAACCTCAGCACTTCTTGTTTTACCAATTCTGGATCTTCAACTCGAACCCCATCCACTACCACTGAGTCCACTAAGTTCCTATTTTGCCTTTGGCTAGCCATTATATGAAAAAACCTGGTGTTCCTATCACCATTTTGAGCCCAATTTACTCTAGACTTTTGGAACCAAATCCAATCCAGTTTCTTTCTATATGACCACACCAAGTTTTTGACCTCCCTTCTTCTTACAACTTCATGAGGTTCTAATGACTCCATTTCTGCCAATAGATCAAGCTCATGCAGCTCAACTTCAGCCTTTTGAGTTGATCCTCCACACAACCAAACACTTCAGAATTCCACTTTTTCAACTCAGCTTTGAGACTACACAATTTCACCTTAGCTCTGTACCCAGCCCACCCTTGCACATGCGAATCCAACCAGGACTTTTGGACAACAAACATGAAACTAGGATGCAAGGTCCAAGCATTCAAAAACCTGAACGGCTTAGGACCCCAATTTTTCTCATCTTCTATTAGCAACAGAGAACAGTGGTCAGACACCAGTCTAGGTAAGCCCCATAACTTAAATCTAAATTTTTCTACCCAAATGGGATCTAACAAAAACCTCTCAATTCTACTTCACCTATCACCATCCAAAGAATTACACCATGTAAAATTCCTACCCAACATTGGTAGATCCATCATTTCTAGTTGATCAACAAAATTATTAAAATCCTGCATCCTCTGGTTCTTCTAGTGCATCCTCTTCTTTCATTAGGAACTCTAATCTCATTATAATCACCACCCATGCACCAAGGCTTTTGGAATGAGAATCTTACATTGAGGATAAAATCCCACAGCTTAGCTCTCTTAACCACATCATTAGGAGCGTAAATATTTAAGAAAGCACACTCAAATGAACCAGAAAGAGTACCTGATAGAAGCAAAAAAAATTTGTTACTGCAACACTCTGACAAGGAGAATACTTTGGGATTCCAAATACTCAACAGCACAGCCCCCCAGCACTCCCATCTGAATCTACAGCCATAAATTCCAGCTTCTCCCAAGGCCAAATAGATCGAACAAAATTAACATCAATATTTCTGCTCTTTGTTTCTTGAAAAAAGCAAAACATCTACTCTTCTTTCTTTAATCATCAGCTCACTCTATGCCATTTTTCCAGCCTACCCAAACCTCTAACATTCCAAGACATGATCTTCATTGGAAACTAGCTTAACCCCGCTAAACATCCCCAATTCACGGGCCAATTAGGTCTGACCCACCTGACCCCTTTTTGCAATTTTATCAAACCGCTCTACATCTTGTAACTCTAGCTCAACAATTTTTTGAACCACTTCATTCTCCTTCCCATCACAATTCATACCCAATCGTTTGCCAAGCTGCAAAGTAGCGTGAGCTCATCGATAACCAGCTTCCTTCTCCTACTTGTTCGGCTGTTCTGAGACTATGAATGTGAGAGGGCTGCAACCGCAGCCCTGAGCAACGCACCCCTCTGAAAACTGCATGAAAATGAAGCAAAATTTCTATGAACTCTTCTCCTTCCCATTCCTCTCGAACCTCCTTCCTTACCTTCTTGATGACGATGAGTGTTAACTGTCACCACTGGTTCTCTACCCACAGTAGTGGTATTGATTCTGTCATGCTCTTGGGCTTGTGATAAACACAGAGGATGCTCTCGAGACTGGGCCAATCCATTTTGAGTTTGGGCCACCTCTTTATTATTGAGCGCACTACCAAGCCCATCAGCATGACCTCCTACTTGGGCCTCTTCTAACACTACCTCAATGTTAATACTGGGTCTACTTCCCTCCGACCCACTCAGACTCTTAACAAACCCTGGTGTGAGTGAAGGAACCCCACAGATACCACCATGCTCTCATCATTAACCTTTCTTGGTAACTTCATGAGCATGCTATCCTCCTCTGCAGAACAGCTACCATCGATTGGTTTCACAATATTCTTCTTGGAACTAACCACCATTGTCTCCGACACCCAACTAGCGTTACTTTTTCCTTCCCTTCTTTCACCACCCGATGTGGCTTTACTACCGTCAGCCACTTCATCTATAAAGGCTACCTCACCAGCCATGTCATCGGTCTCCTTCACCTCCTCCTCACTGCTTTTCTAACCACCACCTATCTTAGAGCAACAATCATCCTTAGCTTCATACTCACCACCTTGTTTCTCTATCGATCTGGCCATGCAATAGCACAGATTCCGCTCCATCCCTTCTGAGGAAGCAAAGTTCTCACAAACCCTTATTGGATATATCAGGCCTTTGCAACTTAACTTGACAGTCCCAGTAATGAACTCTAGACACTTAGTGATAATTCTAACTTTACCACAGTGGAAAGAAACCATGTTAATAGTATCTTCATCAACCTGCACCACTTCTCCCCAAATAACACCTATGCTTCGGAAAGTATCCAAATTCCATACATGAAAAGGTACTCCGTAGCAGCTCACCCATATACATCTTTCTTGATCTACTGTATACCCCGAATGCCACTCCTCCATTGAACTGCACCATTCGAAGATCCAATCCTTTAAACTCTCCTTCTCACTGATCAAATCCTGAGCAGATTGGAAGGATAGAAGTGCTAATCTTCCTCCCCTGCTCTAACTTGCACCTCCTTCAAGCCTCTCCTTATACACTCCTCCTTAAAAGCTGAGAATGAGAAAAAAGAATGAAGTTTGACTAACAGGCTCTCATGTAACCACCCATTGCCCACTTCACGTACCTAAATAACTACCTCGTCTTTTTGAAGATTACTTATGTTACCAACAGCCTTTGCATAGGTCATCTTCTTCCCAAAATCTTGCTTACTTTGTAAACCAACCCTCTGGGAACCTGATTCACATTCATCCAACCCCTCTTCACCCCTTGATTAATTCTGCCTGGTTGAGAAATAGCTTTGTTCCCCCTTCTATTACTTATCATATCTTTCGAAAACTTTGCTCTTTGAACTATCAACGCTTTGTCTTCACACCATAACCCATCATCTTTTTGCACAACAATCTCAGTAGCCACCGGACAATCGTACCTAACAAAACCAAATCTTAAGCCTAATCGTTTTCTCCTTTTATTAGGTATGAAACACTTCCTTCACAATACCAAACTTGGAGAATAAACCAAATAACTTTTTGGAATCTATAGACTCTGGGATATTGTCCACAAAGATTGTATACAGGCCCCCTTCCTTGGGCCATTGGATATCTAACCAGTCCTTTCCTCCACAATACTGGTTTCCAACCACCCTGGTTTTACAAGCTCCATCTTCGTCCCAGCCTTACAGAAAAAGTTATACAAACTAATAAATTTTAATTCCCTCAACACAGATCGTTCCAGTACATGAAACAGCAAGATCTAAAATGTGATACAATAAAAGGAGACTTGTATAGATTACACATAATAAATTTAAGATACTTTTAGAATTATTTTCTTCTTTTAACAATTAGGCATCCAATAAAATGTATTTTTTTTTTTTCAAATTAATCATGTAGCAACAGATTTTTATATGAGCATTATGAATCAATTTGACATTTTGTCCTATCAAAACTTTACTTGGCTTACATTTGATTCCCCTCCCCCCCCCCCCCAAAAAAAAGGAAATCTTTAAAGAAATATATTGGAAAAAAATTTCGGATTACTTTGGATCACTAAATTTACTGTCTTAGAGCATAAGTGTACCAAGTTTCGGAACGTACATTCTGAAAAGGTAATTCACTAGGGTTTTAGCGTTTTTTAATAACGCTAACTTGAGAAAAGAAGAAGAAGAAGAAGAAGAAGAAGAAGAAGAAGAAGAAGAAGAAGGTTAGGAATACCACCTTCTTCACCACATGCTGCTCAAGCTTCCTTATCCGATCCTGCAAGGAGTGTACTATAGCCTTGAACTCTGATTCAACCTTGCAACTTTCAGATGCATCATTTGGTTGTGCTGCATCTCTTGAAGATTCTGGTGGAGGAATACGGACTTCATTCACCAAACCAGTCACATCGCAAGTTGCCTTGCCTCGCTGATTTCTTCCTCTACAAAATTGTAGCAAACCATATGAAATATAAAAATATTCATACCTGGGTGCTTAAAATGAACGCAGTAGCTTCATCAAAAAATAAATAAATAAATAAAAATTGGAACATGTAAATCTTATACTATAAAATGATGCTACACAACCACCTAAGTCAAATGTCATAACTAAAGAGTACTACTATTAACACCTCATCAATTATTTTACCCCCCTTATTTCTGGACCCCCACTTATAAATTCGAAAACCCTTAAAAAAAAATTTCTCCCCCAAATAATGCCAAAATTATCCTTGTGAAAACATTCCACCCATTCAATTGAATGCACACCCCCACACCCCAAAAAGCCTCTCCCAAAAACCCTAACAGAACCCACGAAGGTGATTACTAATTCATCTCCACATACTTATTCATGACATGAGAAAATAAATATAGGATTTTTTGTTGCTAATTCAAAATTCCTTTTTTGTGGTTTTGTGATCTCTACAAATCTCAGTTTTTTGTTCCAAACAAATAAGAAATATTCGGTTATCTATTCCCAAACAAATGAACAATGTTCGGGCATGTGTTCTCGAATTTCGATCATATGTTCGGAAGTTCAATCCTGAAAAAATGAAGAATACTTTTATTATTTTTGCCATTTTTTTTAAGAAACTTACCCTTATAAGGCCAATCTCCTCTGAGCCAAGAATACCATCAAAGCTATGAACCTCCTCTGAGCTTTTATTGTTGTACTACTCTCGTCTCATAGAGTTGTAGTTGCCAAAAAAACTTTCACTCATTGTCGTTGCCGGAGAAGTGTAAGTAATCAAATAGTTGTCACTGTTATTACCGTAATATTATTGTCAAAGGATTTTCAAGTTTTTGATGATGGATAGGTTTTGAAGGTGGGATTTGGGGAAGATGGATGGATGGTGATCATAAACCCTAACTCATGATGTACTAAGTGTGTGGGCTTCATTGTAAGATAGAGTGTCACAAAATTATTTGACATCCTTTTTTGTAATTTCATTTGAAGTTATTATTGTAATAAATAAATAAATAAAATCTAAAAAATAGGGGATTCAAAATAATTGATGGGGTGCTAAGAGTAGTACTCTAACTAAAACATATGGGGACTACTATTAGCACCTACCTATTTTCTTAAGACCCCCCTCTCTTTCATTTTTTTTAATTCCAATTTTGTCCAAATGTAAATTTCATTTATATCCTCATCCTTAACTCTCTAACTCTAATTTCCCAAAATCCTAACCCTAACCCTAATTTCACCGGCACCTTTGCTACCACCTATCACCGTTGACTCCGCTATTACTGCCCATCATCGTTGCCTTCTGCAATTGTCGTTGGGCTGATGGATTGCCGCATCATCGATCGAGTGTAAGAAAGAGAAGTCATGAAGAAGAAGAGAGAGAGATCGCTGACCATTGCCATCGTAGCCCTTACATTCACAAGCCATCGCGATATACCTCATCACCACCATCGCAGCCCACCACCATTGTGGCTCGATTTCCCCTTTCAGATCTAGGGTTTTGAGGAAAGAAGAAGAGAAAAGTAGGTCGAAGGATCTAGGGTTTTGATGGCAGTTAGGTCACAATTTGGGTTGCGATCTAAAGAAGAAGAAGAAGATGAAAAGGTAGCAAGGTAGGTGGTTATGGAAGCGATAATGCAGGGGGAGACGATTTTCAAATCGCGATGGTGTAACGGTGGTTTGCCAAAGCTAAGACATAGGAGGTAAAGAAAAAGAAGAAGAAAAAGAAGAAAGATAGGAGGTGGGCTACCGAAGGCAATGACAATGGTGTCGGAGGTGGTGGTTGGGAGTGGGGGGCTACAGCTAGGGTTTGGATTTGGGTTTGGGTTTAGGTATAGTTGGTATTAAAGTGGGGGGTTCAAAAAGAAAATGGTGGGAACTCATTTTGCTAAGTCAGTATTCAAAGAATTGGGTGTCCAAAATAAAAAGG
>JAXFYN010001241.1:0-39233 GCA_036172215.1 Camellia granthamiana
CCAGAGTGCTTGGGGGTAATAGAACTATCTAAAGCAATTGTGATAAACTACCTTGCAAAAAGAAATAAAGCCAAAAGAAAACAAAAATCAGAAATCGCACAGAACCTTAGCTCAGATGTGGACAATACACAGTTGTAGAACTGCACTCAACATTGATTTCTGCCCCCAAATCTGATACCCAAACTTGTAACTGATACGTACATACCTGTAGAGTTTCACTTTAAAAGCACATACTGGTTAAGTGAGAGCCAAAACACTCCTATGATGGGGTAGGGTTACCCTGTCCTAATTTCGTCAGGCACTAGGGTTAGCTATTCAAGCAAAGTGTTTTCACACAATCCTGCATTCGGGTAAACAACATATCCTAGTTTGGACCAGTCTCTATGGCTTTCGATATGCACACTAGGCCGATTGGTCAAAAAGGGTACCTCAGCAATACTACCTAATACACCTCTCACACATAACACCGAGAAGTAAAAAGAGGATCAAACGGTATAGCAGTAGTCCAGATCCAAATGTTATGTTCCCATTGTGGTAGAGCCCGCGACAGGTCAGCCTTTTGATAAGCTTTTCCAAGCGAGCGTCCGACAAACCGTCCAGGAATAGCAAATAGAAAACACAGTGACTTAGGCGCACCAATGCAAATGTAATGCAAAAAAAACACATAAGTTGTAATAACCCTCACCACTGTTTACCAATTAACCACTGATTACTGCTAAACTAAGACTGATTATGATAAGTAATTGAATTGATTAAAATACTGAACTGACTGACTGAAATCTGAAACTGATTGATTGACTGTATCTGTTTAAATGCGTTTTCTACCTGTTGATTGTTAATTGATCTGTTCATGTCTTTATGTTTAAACTGCTAATTGAAGGCCTTATCGGCGGCCAAACCGGAAATTGATTAGTGTTTTACAATCATTGGAATTTATAAGATTTTATGGCATATTTATTTAAGATGTGATTTGGTATGATTAAATTAGATTAAAATAAGCTAAATTGCATAGTTGGCCTTATTTACCATAAAGCCATTAAGTGGGCCACTTAGCCAACATACTTGAGCCTTGTTAAACATGTAAACAAAACATTTCCTCAGCCTTATTTTGAGCTCACAACCGAACTAGAGAGAGAGAATAAAGAAAAAGATTAATTTCAACAATTTGGCCTAGAGAACTTGAAGATTTGAAGTGTAGATTCCAAATTGAGCTTGTGTATGTAGCATTAAAGACCTAAGGTAGTGTAATCACCCTCTTGTTTATGAATTGAGCTTGTTCTTACATGATTCATGCATGGTTCATGGTCCATTTAAGAGTGGAGTCTAGAATTGGTGCTAAATTGTTAAATCAAAGCTTAATTGTTGCATGCATGTTTGTATTGTTGAGTTGTAAGTTGTTTTCATGGCAAAATGTTATATGCATGCTCATAATTCTGTTTAAGTCCATGAATTTATCTTGGTTTTGAAAGAATTGGCTCAAATTGAGCTAGTTTTTGAGGCTTTGAAGTGTTTAAATTCATGCATGTTCCATGTTCATCTTGTTTATGAAATTTGGTTTGAAATTGAGTTTAATTAAACTACCATTGGGCCTTGATTTTACAAATTGAGCTTTGAATCATGTTATACTATGAGTCTACATGAGTTTTCCAGGAAATTAGCCCAAGAGGTTCGGTTTTGATGCTTTGAAACTTGGTTTGGAGCTTGAATGTTCAATCTGGAATTTCCAGAATTTGGACTCACGCTCGACGGGGAAAGTGGCGCTCGAGCGTGAAATTTGTGCTCCCAGTACTTTGCACTGTTTTGATTTCCACTCGAGCGGAATAAGTGACGCTCGAGCGGGACCTTGTGTCTTACGCTCGAGCGGGTGTCGAGCGCCCAATCGAGCGTGATTTTCACCTATCCAGTACTTTTGCCCTGTTTTGCAGAACGCTCGAGCGGGAAAGTCCACGCTCGAGTGGATACCTTTGTCTGCATTTACGCTCGAGCGAGGAAACCTGTGCTCGAGCGGGACTCTGTTTTTCTGAAATTCTGAAAATGTTTTCTGAATGCATTTTTGCATCCTCATTCCATCCTAGGCATTCTTAGGCCTAGTTTAAGGCATCCTAATGAGGATATTGTGGTAGAACCACACCGAGTCTAAGTAGGGACTAAGTCTTTGTTTCCCAAATGTAAGCTTAGTGTGTGTTCGTTCTGTCACTGTTTAGGGTTGGCTTTCGGAGACGCGCTCTAGCTGCTTGCAGCCTAGAACTCTGTGAGTAACAATTGTGTAAAGATATGTTCAATTGTGAATATCTCTGACTGTTTAACTGAACTGCTTTCTGAACTGATACTGTTAATTGAATGAATGTATGTCCCATATTCTGAACTGTATTGTGGCATCCTTAGCAACTACTGTTACTGACTGTTACTGTTACAGAGATCTCTGTCAGTTCCCTTGTTGGGACCACTACTGTTTACTAATTGATGGCCATCATTTACTGTTCGGTCTCTTAAGACCTGTTGTTTACTGTACTGCTATGCTAATAGATGTACCACATATGACTGTTATAACTGAATGACTAATATACTGAATCAATGAATTGTTTTCATTACTGAAAGGACATTCATTCTTAACCTCTTTACGCATTATGTTATTCACTGGGCTTTAGCTCACTGTTTATATACATATGTAGGTGTTCAGGCACCAGACCAGAGCTAGGAGCGTTGGTTAGACTCCCCTTTTTGTCAAGCCAACCACTGTGCCTCACTGCAAGGTTCCGAGGCTGCCAAGCTATGGCTTAGGGGTGTTTTAATTTCCCCTATCTGTCTCTGTACTTGTTTTGTAATATTGTGTAGACTGATGGCACTGTACTGTACTGATATGATAGGGGTCAGGTCCCTGTTTATGAATGATTGTACATATATGTATAGACTGTTTCGTTATGAATGTGCATATGAATGAAAAGTCTTTTTACATACAGACTGTCACAGCTCATTGGACATTGTTTGAATTACTGTTTTGGCTTCTGCCGGCCCCTGTACTCTGTTTTACTGTTCTACTGTTAAGCAGGCCTTCGGTAATCACGGATTACTGGCCGGTTACAGTGCTAAACCCATAGGGGCGGGTTTGGGTCATGACATAAGTGTAGATAAAATGTCATATCATGAGTTCGAGTCAAGTTCTCTAAATCTCCAGCAAAGTCGCCAGAAACTATAGCTCGACTTTTTCACGCCCCCTTTCAGTAGGTTCGAAAAGAAGCCCTACAATTTAGACTCCCGTGGTTCTGAATCTAATCTCACAAGTGCAATGTGAAATTGATAAACACCAAAGAGTCCAAATCCGGGAAATCATTTTGGAAAATTGATTTTGAATCAAATATGCCAAAATTGGATTGCTTTTCCAAATACAGAGTCGCCACCTAAATATTTTATTTTGGAAAAATTTAGGAAACCCATGACTCGTGTCAGGGGCCAATTGTCTGTCATCACCAAAATTGCCTTGGCTCAGGAACTTAGGTACAAGAGGGGAAGGTCATGAATTGAGCACCCCCTGCTCGCTCAATCAAAGATCGGCCTCTGTTAATTATGATATGATTTTTATCAACATTATATACTGTTTTTCCGTTTTATTAGGCTATCATTACTATGTGATGCGCACAAGCAAGTATAGACTAGTTTGCTCAAATTGGAACAACTCAATTTCATGTTTGTTTTGTGAAAATTGTTTGATTTTGCCACTTCAAGTGGGCTTAAAGTTTGCGAATTTGCCACTCAACAAAGTGGGCTTAAACTTACATTTGTTGAATTATTCCAATTCAAACAACAAGCCTTCATCCACAGGTATCCAAACAGTTTAGCAAGTAAGCACTTAGCCTCATGGCAAGCATTGTAGTCATGACAATCACTCACACTCATGCAAGAATGCTAAAGCACTAAAAACTCACCTAGTACTCCAAGCTAAAAAGCTATGAGTTAGAAAAATATGCATGATTCCTAACTATATTAAATGTGTAATGCAACACATGCAAATAATGCAATTAATAGGCTCGACTACTAATATGGCATATGACTCAATTTGATAATATGTGGTTAAACACGTATCCAAAGAAGTATTGAAATGATAATGTAGTTTGAATGATGCGCCGAGCCTCGATGTATGCAATACAAGATGAATGGATGCAAGCATATGGTATGATAATTGAAACATGCCTCTAATCTAACTATCAAAAGCAGTTAAATAAAAGGGAGAAAGACGTGGGGTTAGAAGGCATACACATTATTACATTACGCTCTCATGAAGGAGACTCCAAATGAATAAGCTAGCTAAGCTAATTGTCACGCCCCAAAACCCGCCCCTAAAAGTTTCGGGCATGACCTATTCAAAACAGACTTGAAACCAGATATACATAACATATGGGGCCTGAACGGAAGCACGAAATATGGAAATAATTAAACAAATAAACTCCATTGAGCCACTTCTACATGCCAGGATCTCATTCATCACATGCATTATGGTAGATAGATAAAGTTCCAAACTATATCCCGGAGCATATACATGCACATTTACAGTTCCATCCCTATGATTGGGCATATACAACAAAATAAACATGAAAGTTAAATACATCAACCTTAAATGGACACCCCTAAACAAGCCAACATCTTATACAGTGCCTGGACATATGAAGGTTGACAAAAGAAGGCAAGCGTCTTGGCTAGGACTGACCACCTGATTGGTGACCTACAGAAATAGACATAACAGAGAGTGAGCCGGGCTCAGTGAATAGTAATACATAAATAAAATGATGCTTAACTTGAAACATAATACATATCAACGCATATAAAAATGCAGAGTTCACATAGTTAGTCTGATTCTATGCTAAGTACATGACGGCCTTAGGCCCAATCCTGCAACATAAACATAATGGCTGTAAGCCCTTGAATCATGGTGGCACGAGGCCTTTGAAACTTATGGCACGAGGCCCTTGTAACTTGGGACGTAAAGCCCTTGTAACATATGGCACTAAGGCCCTTGAAACTTGTTGGCATTAAAGCCCTTGAAAGTGGCATAAAGCCCTTGAAAATGGCATAAAGCCCTTGAAAACATATTGGCATTAAAGCCCTTGAAAATGGCATAAAGCCCTTGAAAACATATTGGCATTAAAGCCCTTGAAAATGGCATGAAGCACTTGAAAATGGCATAAAGCCCTTGAAAAAATATTGGCATTAAAGCCCTTGAAAATGGCATAAAGCCCTTGAAAACATATTGGCATTAAAGCCCTTGAAAATGGCATGAAGCCCTTGAAAACATATTGGCATTAAAGCCCTTGTAGCATACTTAAACTTGTAACATATATTTGAAGCATACCTGAAACATCCTTAAACTTGTAATTTACCTGAAACCATACTTGAAATATACTTGAATTTACGACATACATGAACTTGTAACATGCGTATACTTGTAACATATTTGGACTTGTAACATATTAAACTTATATATACTTGAACTTGTAAACTTACTTAAACTTGTGCATACTTGAACTTGTCACATATATAAACTTGTAACATTCTTGGCTTATAACATACTTGAACTTGTCACATATATAAACTTGTAACATTCTTGACTTATAATATACGTAATCTTGTAACAGACTTGAACTTAGAACATACGTAAACTTGTAAACATTCATTAAGTCATAACGTAACACATCAGAAAACAGAGCCTTTCTTGTCATATTATGTCATCATTGTGCGCCTAACAAAATAGAATAAGTCATATTCTTATGTGGTCACATAATGATGTTAAACTTTTGCATTCATGTGTAACACAACAAAATAACTTCAGATTCATATGGATTCACATAGTTTTCCAATTATTCTGATTCTTCGAAGATGAACATCAGTTCCACTTATCCTTTAAGAAATCACATAGCATGCTTATAAATAACAAAGGGTTAATAGTTGTCATTAACAGAACAAAGGATTCCAAAATCATACCGACGTACGTGAATCGTTCAGCGTGCATGTCAGTTCATATTGATTTCCAATTGTCATAAATGTTCGTATAACACTTATAAAGAACAGAGCATTAGTAACAATAAATATCAACAATAGATAAAATATACATTTTTGTACTACTACTCACAATGATTAGATGCTTGGTCCGCCTCTGTAACTGTAATGACCCCAAAATGTGTATAAGAAATCATCTTTATTTACCTATGAGAGGATGTGTTTTAATTTAATTATAGCTATTAGAATTGAAGCATTATTTGTTGAGTTACGGACTAAAATTTAAATTACCGACCTTTATGGGTTCAGAAATTAAAATTGAGTACTTGGGTATGTTAATGGGAATTTTTAGAACTATTGGGGAAAATTAATTGGAAATATAATTTGTCTGATTTGTTAATGCATGTTTGGGTGGTTAACTTTGTACTGCAAATTGAAGACCCTAGAGACTTTAGAAACCAGAACAGGGGACATATTTATGATCAGCACAATTTTTAGAGTCACCTGGGAACTTTAATTAAAATTTGATTTTGCGCGATTCGTAAGGCCACGTTTGGCTCTCCCGAATGTGCTAAGCCTTGTATGTGTGTTTATTTAGATATATGATGAGGAACTCAACATTTGGAACCCAAAAATATCTAGAGAAAAGGGGGAGAGACACGTGAGAAAGAGAAGGGAGAGAGTTTTGGAGAGAACTCAAAGAGATGAAGGAGGAAAGAGTAGAAATGGAAGAAGACATCAAAGAATTGGCTTGAATACATCATGATTATGCAAGAAAAAGTGATGATAAGGGCTTAAGGTAAGACTCTCCCTTTCAACACTTGAAGATCACAAGCTAAATAATGAGTTCTTGGGTTATCTATAATTGTATGTAAGGGTTTGGTTTATTCAAGCAAGAAAATGATGAATCTTTATACATAGCATGAATTTATGTTACAACTTAACTTCTTGTAAGGATTTTATGGCTCTTAAAGAAGTATGAGAGGATTCACCATGGGAATGAGTTTTAAACCCCAAATCATGGTTACCTTATGATTTTGTGTTTTAATTTGTAATCTTGTTCTTGTGATTGGGAATTGAGTTGTATTTTGGAGTTGTCAATTGGAATGGAAGCTAAGAATGTGAAATTCATCTTATATTAAAGGGTTTGGGCTTTGATTTACATGTAATCAAGGTTTGATTTTGGAGATGAGAAACCCCAATTTTTCAGCCGTTTTCGGACTGCAATCTGTCCAGGCCGCACGTGCGGCACTGTTCCCCCGCACGTGCGGAGACAGCTCTGTCCAGCCAATTTTGAACAAGCATATCTTTTGCATCCGGACTCCGTTTTGAGTGATTCTTGAGCCTAAAATCAAGCCCCGGAAGTCTAGTTTCTAATGGAGGTGGTCTCACGCCCAAATTATAAATACAGAAATAGTTATGCCCAAATTAGTGACGACTGTTCACTTTCAGTCAACCAGTTTTGTACCATTTCTTCACCTAAACCTTTTCCCATCAATTTCTCTTGTTTCCTGAGACATGAATTATAACTTATTGAAGAATAATGAGCTTGGTACCACCATGGCTAATTGATTGAATGATCAAAGAGAATAAGTAAAGGATCGAGTATAATCTCATATAATGTGTTGTGCAATGTACTTGTAGGTCGAGACGAGGACATCATCCCATTACTACCGGGAGCCGATCACTGTGAGTAGTAGTACTTTGATGTACCTTTAACCGTTTATCGTTATTGATGTTAAATCTTCGTCGTAAGAATTATGTTGACATAAAAGTTATGTGTGTTATGTGAAAAACATTATGAAATTATGAAAACATCAAAAGAACTCGTGAAGATCAAACCTATGTGGCCAAGGGCCGACTTGTGACTTATGAAGCTATGAGGCCAAGGGCCAAACTTGTGAATGTGTGAACCCCTCAGGCCAAGGGCCGAGCTGTGGAATTGTGAAACCAATAAAGTCATCTATAATCTAATGAAAATGTACTTACTTTTCGTTACTAATTATCAGGAATGTCCTGTTAACTTTACGTTAATTATGTCAACTCATGAGAATGATGTAACGGTTACCATTAGGACTCTGTTAATTACAAGGCAAGGCAACTATGTTAACATCAAAGAATGATTAAACAAAGGTGTATGCTATTGATTAATAGAGCACGTAAAGTAAGTCATTTACCCAAAAGAATTTATGTTCATTCTTGAAGAATGGATTCTGAGTAAATATAAGAGTAGCTATGTGTATCCAGATGAATCGAAGTTATTTTGCTATGCTGCTTATGAATTGGAAGTTATCCTGAATCTACGATATAAGTGCAAAATTTAGCATCATTGTGTGACCCTCATGAGAATGTGAATTAGTCTCTCATTGTTAAGCGTACGATAATGACATGATACAACAAGAAATGCTTTAGTTATGATATGTTCCGTTTGAATTAATGAATGATGTTCAAGCATGTTTCAGGCATGTTTCCAGTATGTTACAAGTTCAAGTATGTTCAGGTATGTTTCAAGTATATGTTACAAGTTTAAGTCTGTTACAAGCTTATGTATGTTACAAGTTTATGTTGTTACAAGTTTATGTATGTTACAAGTTCAAGGATGTTACAAGTTCTTTGTATCAAGGGCTTCATGCCAACTTTTCAAGGGCTTTCATGCCATATGTTTCAAGGGCCTTAGTGCCATATGTTACAAGGGCTTTCATGCCATATGTTTCAAGGGCCTTAGTGCCATATGTTACAAGGGCTTTATGCCACATGTTTCAAGGGCCTTAGTGCCATATGTTACAAGGGCTTTATGCCACAAGTTTCAAGGGCTTATAGCCACCATGTTTCAAGGGTCTCATGCCACCATGTTTCAAGGGCTTATAGCCACCATGTTTATGTTGCAAGATTGAACCTAAGGCCGTTATGTACTCAGCACAGAATCAGACTAACTATGTGAACTCTACATCTTTATATGCATTGATATGCGTTGTGTTTCAAGTTAAGCATCGTTTTATTTATGTATTACTATTCACTGAGCTTGGCTCACTCTGTTTAATGTCTGTTTCTGTAGGTAACCAACCAGGTGGGCAGTCCTAGTCATGACACCCGTTTTCTTTTATCAACCTTCGTGGGTTCAGGCACTGCACGAAGCCATTTATTTTTGTAAAGTCTATTGAAATGTTAGCTTAATTTTGATTACCCATTTAAGGTTGAAGACATAGAACTTCAATGATTTTTGTATAAACCCAATGATGGGGCTGGGTCTATACGTATGTTTGTTTATCACCGATGCTACAAAATATGGTTTGGAACTTTATCTATTTTCCATGATGAATGTGATGTATAAGAGGTCCTGGCATGTAGATGTAGCTCAATGGAATTTATATGTATAGTTATTTTCTTACTTTATGCTTCCGAGGAGGCCCCGTATGTTATTTACAACAGGTTAAGTGTTCGTTTTCGAACGGGTCATGCCCAAACTTTTAGGGGCGGGTTTGGGGTGTGACAGTAACTGACCCTACACAATTCATAATACACATAGAAATCGGGTCACATATAATTATTCCATTCTTAACTTGTTTAATTCTCTTTATCCCATTTACACATCACTTTGCAATTCAACATAAATCAAATTAAATCCTTTAATCTCATTTCAATATTCCACACCCGAGTTCAGGTCATCTATATCATTAATAGATTATTCCCCAATTTTCCCTTCACATTACAGCATGAATTACAACGTTCATACCATAGTTCATTCGCAAATTTTAAACATAATTTTCAAGTACTACCAAATTCCAATTAAACTTGCACATATGTAATTCAACCTACTAATTTCATGATTCTACTTCCAATTTGGGCTAAATCATCGATTAATATCATGACCCAACCTAGGGTTTCAAGAAAACATTGAAATTCAAGAAAAAAATCAAACTTATTAACCCATTACTTTTCTGTAATAACCCACATTCATATCTTAGTCATGTTCATGTGCATTTGCATGATTTCGTCTTGTTAAGCTTGGATTTGTAGACTTTGACTCGTTTTTCCTAAGTAAAGGTCCCTGTCTTGTTTTGTGCTTATGTGATTTGCCTAAGTGTTGTATGCATGCTTTGTTCCTTCCTTGCTATGTCAAGCGTAGGTCATGCCAAGCCTAGGTCATGCCAAGTCTAGGTCATGCCAAGCCTAGGTCATGCCAAGCCTAGGTCGTGTTAAGCCTAGGTCATGTTAAGCCTAAGTCATTTCAAGCCGAGGTCATCTTAAGCCTAGGACCATCTTGGAACCATTTTGGTTGACCTGCACCATCACCTAGGCATATTGGCCGAGATGTCATCATCTAGGCCGAGGTGTGCATCACCTAGGCCGAGATATGCATCATCTAGGCCGAGATGTTATTATCTAGGCATCCTAGATCCTTAATCCTTGCACCTAGTGATCTTGTTCTGGGACTGGAATGACCTAGACCGAGGTGTGGCACATCTAGGCCGAGGTGTGGCACAGCTTGGCCTAGTGTTATCCTTCCTAGCCGAGGTCATTGAGACCTTACTTGCCGAAGCCTATGTCCTTAGCCGAGATCATTACTTGCCGGAGTGCCTTGCCGTCTAGCTTGTTGAGTACGCTTTGTCACGCTTTGCCACACCTTTTTGAGGTGTGGCACATCTAGGCCGAGGTGTGGCACAGCTTGGCCAAGTGTTATCCTTCCTAGCCGAGGTCATTGAGACCTTACTTGCCGAAGCCTATGTCCTTAGCCGAGATCATTACTTGCCGGAGTGCCTTGCCGTCTAGCTTGTTGAGTACGCTTTGTCATAGCCTTGTCTTATCATTCAGTCACCTTTTTGAGGAGAACCAACCAGCCGTTGCCACGTGTCCAAGTAGAGTGTTAAGTCAGCCAGCAGAGAGAGAAACGCGTCATTTGCTGTATGTCTATGTTTTGAAGAGGAGAGAGAAGCTCTAGGAGTGGAAGAGGAGTTCTTGAGGGAGAGTAGATTTCCAAGCTTGATCCCTAGAGATCGAACCGTTAGATCCGTGTTCTAAGGTTAGATTCTTGATCTGCTCATGTTGTTCTTTATGATCATGTTATTGCATTGCATGATTGAATACGATTTGTAAGCCATGCATTGATTTAAAGTTCGGTTTTAGAAAGAGCAAGTGGTATTCATGTGTTCTTCAAGAAAAGTCATGTTTTGATCCAAGAGTTTGCACCAAGATCCATGTTTTCATGTTTGTTTTCATATGATCTTCAAGTATGGGTACCCAGGTCCATGTTTTCGAACTCATAGCATGAAATCCCAGATTTTGTAATAACAAGTTATGATTTTAGTATTCATGTTCTTCATGTTCATGTTCTTCATGTTCTTCAAGGAGGAAACCCAGATTTCCAGACTTCTTTTCCCTAGGTGTGATCACCGAGACCACTCTTGCCTAGATCACACACCTAGGCCAAGCATTGTATCTCACCTTGGCCTACCTTGCATGATCACTTGAACCTTAATCTATCTTCCATGCACACCTAGGCTAACCACTGCACACCTAAGCCGACATGGTACGCCCTTGCCGGCACCTTGTAACACCTCGGCAGGCAGCTGCACCCCGAAGCCTAGGTAACCACACCTCGGCCAAGAGGTGTGGGACCTCGGCCAAGACCTCCTGAGTTCACCCAGCTAGGTCATTTTAGCCTAGATCATCTCTGTACATCCATTCTAGGACCTGGTTGGTACCCAGCATGTTTTCCCTAGATGTTTACCAGCATGTTTTCCCTAGATGTTTACCAGCATGTTTTCCTTAGATGTTTTCCAGCATGTTTTCCCTAGATGTTTACCAGCATGTTTTCCCTAGATGTTTTCCAGCATGTTTTCCCTAGATGTTTACCAGCATGTTTTCCCTAGATCATTTGCATTCATGTGAAGCTTATTTTTAAGAGTGCATTTAGTAGACTTTGCCATGTGTTTGTAGGACTTGGACCTTTGCCTTGATCCCGACGTCCCAAGAACTATGTGAGTGGTATTTTTAATAAAGCTATGTTATAATGTTTTGATAAGTTTTGCTTTGCTTTGTTTTGAAAAGTATTTGTTAAGCATGAATGATTATCCCTATTTTGTGTATCAAGTATTAGCTTTGTTTTGGATGACATTCTTGGAAAGTCCTCCCATGCTAGGGGACGTTAAGCCCAAGTAGCATCGTCCTCCCATGCTAGGGGACGTTAAGCCCAAGTAGCATCGTCCTCCCATGCTAGGGGACGTTAAGCCCAAGTAGCATCGTCCTTTCGTGCTAGGGGACGTTAAGCCCATGTAGCATCCATGTTTGAAAAGTCTCGAGCACCGACGGTCTATGAACGGGTGGATTGTTTGTCCGGAATGTTATCACCCCAAGTATATGTTGATGTTTTAACATCCAAGAATGCTTTGAAAGTTTTGATTGATGAACTTGCTTCATCCCATGTTTTAACACAAGTTATGCCAAGTACATGTTTTGAACAAGCTATGATATATGTATTGTTTTGACAAGATTTTGGGAATCATTCATTTAAAACCTTTATTACTTGTACCATTCACTGAGTATCCAAGCTCACCCTCTCCTTATATATATGTAGGTGGCAAGCAAGAAGGCGGTGATGCCTAAGATGTTATGTGCAAGATGTTTGATTCATGTTTTGTATCGTCTTGAAGATTATGCTTCTTAGTTGTAATTCATGTCTTTTGTATACTTCAGCTTGAGAAGCCTTTTGATCAAGATGTAACATGTACTTTATTTTATTTGTATCCAAGTTGTAAACTATATTAAGATGTATGTCATTTCATTTGATCTATGCACAGCTCTTATGGACTAATTAGATTTATATATATTGCTTCCGCACATGCTAGCCCCATATATAATACTCTGATTGTGTGTGAATTTTGAAAGTTGGCCTTCGGTAATCTCGGATTACTGGCCATCACGGCACCATTCTACTAGGGGCGGAATGGGGTCGTGACATTTTCATTCCAATTTTTCCATTGATTATACACCTAGGATACATGACCCATCGTTTTAATCCATCAATTTAACTCTTAAGATTCCTTACCTCAAGAATTAAGCAAGCCTTGGTGAGATTACTCCATAATTTCGGAATTCCAATCGGTTGCAAATATTCATCTTCTTGCCTTCTTCACTTCTTGGTGGATGATCTTGCTCAAACCTAAGGGAAATGGAAGTATTTGGGGATCAAAACCCTAGGGTTTTCGGACCTCGGGCAAGAGGGATCAAGAGAGGGGAGGAAAATATAAGAAATCATCTTAAAATCCCGTTTTTAAGTTGCTGTGTTCGCTATTTCCGCTCGAGCGTCCTTATTCCTGCTCGAGCGAACCTGCTCCCAGCACAGATTTCAAAACTTCAAACAGGTATAACTCTCCTATCCGGACGTTCTTGTGTCCAAATTGAAGCCCCGGAAATAAGCTTTCCAATGGTTCTAACCTCACATCCAGATTCAAAGTGTGGAAAAAGAAAAAGGTAAAAGAGTGACGGCTGATCGTAAAATAACTATCTGAATTACATTCATTGGTCCAATTATACTTTACCATCATATTATCATCTCAATCAATACCCCAAAATAATGTAAGAACATTCCAAACACACTAAGAAGAACATCAAAAATGAGTCCACATGCCTCAGAATCAAACTTAACCAGGTGACCCGCTCGAGCGCCAAACCTTGCGCTCGAGCGTGAAGACCAACAAAGCCGTCCGCTCGAGCGACCACTTCTACGCTCGAGCGGAAAATCACCACTCCCAGAATTTCAGTCTGCCTGCAAAATTACTGGAAACCCCGAAAGTACGCTCGAGCGCCAACTACTCCGCTCGAGCGGAGGGAAAATTTTCAGATTGTTTGGTGAAGATCACCAATTCCAGTTTCAAAGGCATAACCCAACGGATAGTTCTTCAATTCCAATAACAAACACATTAACCCCTGATTAAATAAGGATGACTTTCTATATGCACTTTGGGGTCGTTACATTCTCCTCACCTTAAGAAGTTTGGTCCTCCAAACTTGATTTACCTTGTTATACGTTTAGTCCCGTCTGGGACATATAAGATTTCTTAATCATTTCATCAACTATCAGACATAATTCAAACTTACAAATAACCCACATTATCATAATTCCTCAAAGGTTAAGGAAACATTACGACATAATCGCGTTTCAAAGGTATACCTCGTACAATAATTAGACCCATCGTAGCAATTAAGTTCTATATCAACGACTCCATGGCTCTTTGTTCATTATCTGAATTAGACTTATCAGTTCAAATCAAATCTCTAACAGACTCCAAATGCCAACTTAAATTTCATATCAAGAAGTTCATGTTCAGAGTAGAGGATTCATAAAATCAAATGCAGATCAAACCTTAATGGTCATACTTTCCACATTACAATAAAATAGTACTCATTTAAAATCCCTGCTGGCTTAAAAGATTTCAAAGTCAACATCATGACATCAAGCACATAATACATTTACCATGAAATTCTTATATTCTTGTTCCATAGGTAGTAAGATGTCTCTAACATAGACAAAAACATTTTCCAAAAATATGTACTACATAAAGTTCTTCAAACCTTTCATACGTACATACAATACGTTGTTCAGGGACACTACTCAGAGACTTATCAGGCCTTTCAAAGATATCAGATGATGGAATAATTCTCAATAGCATTAAATTTATTTAAACTTTGACAGAACAACCTCCGATTCAACTTATAACAGATAGGGCAGAATAGCTTAAAGCTCAACATAGAGCTTTCATCAAGTATGCAACAATAAATTATCAAATGAAGAACTCATTCATGCATAGCAAAATATTTCTTTAAGAAATCTTGTCATATCTTGAACATTCGGAGCTTCGTAGCGTATCTAGTCATTTTGGAAAATTATCCAGAAAGCGTATCATGTCATAAACTTGTCAGAAGTTCGTAGCATTTTTATCATGTCAGAAAATACTTATCATATTAAACATTTCGTAACCCAAAATATGGATTTCATGAAACATTGTATAGCATCATCATTTTCAACATTATTTACATAAAAGTATCTTTAGGTCCGTGGTCAACTTATACAAGGTCATACTTATCAAAAATACCGGATATAATTGATGGTATGACATTTCTAAATAACACGGATCACGTAAGTTTCATTCCAATGATCACTCATTTGCAGATCACAATAAAGGAACAGGCCTTGGATTAATCCTCAAACAAATATCTCATCCTTAACAATACGTTAGGTTCAGAATGGAAACGCATCAGAACAAAATTATGTCCTTCAAACAAATGACAGTCCACAAAAGAAACACAACTTCCCTATATTACTAAACGTCCATAAAATTCTTCCAAACATTATGTGTTCATAAATCATAAGACTTGTATTTATTACCATTACAGGTAACAGTTTTGACATTCTAACTCTTAATCACTAGTTCCATGCTCGTTGTCAATCATCAACTATTTCAATCATAATAATTCCTTCATGTTACAGAACTCAACATGTTTATACTTTCCATTAGTCAAGTCCACACTCTACAATTTCATATACCTTAGCCTTTGTTTCTTTATACATATCATGTAGAGAAATATTGATTACAAATTACAATTTACACATAGCAAAAACAGATTACAATGGTAAGTGAAATTTCAAATTTCAAAGTTTAAATTTTAGCTTACAGGTTTCCATAAACAAATTACACTCACTAAGAGAGGTCATTATAGGCATAACTTCTTCTTACAGCCAATCATACCCAACAAAATTTCAATTAGCACACAACCACATCTTATCTAAAGACTCATATGCAGTAAGTGCACGAAATTACAGATCTAAACATTGTTGTGACAAGGGAGACTCTATCATTTTCTTTAGTCTTAGGAAAGTCCATACTTAGGGTTTAATCACTTCATCTAAACAGATGATAAGCAACTTCCAATACGTAAATAACAACCGACGACATACATCGTATTTAATTATTGACATATAGCTTGTCTTACCGGTCAGCTCGAACCCTTACCATGCTTCCGCTACGCAATTCTGTTGATTTAAACCCATCTGCATGTCTTGCCATATTCTGTATAACGACCACTCACAATATGCACAAAGAATATACAATGGACATGGGTTATAATCGTTAGCGTTAACAGATTGCCCTTTTATGTTGCTATCACTTCTTTTCATATGCACTAAGAATTTAATACAGGATGCCTAAGTCTTTTCTAGACATCCTAAAGCTCAATGGATCGTGTGTGAGATAGCAACTCGTGCTCTGATACCACCTGTCACGCCCCAAAACCCGCCCCTAAAAGTTTCGGGCATGACCTATTGAAAACAGACTTGAAACATGATATACATAACATATGGGGCCTGAACGGAAGCACGAAATATGGAAATAATTAAACAAATAAACTCCATTGAGCCACTTCTACATGCCAGGATCTCATTCATCACATGCATTATGGTAGATAGATAAAGTTCCAAACTATATCCCGGAGCATATACATGCACATTTACAGTTCCATCCCTATGATTGGGCGTATACAACAAAATAAACATGAAAGTTAAATACATCAACCTTAAATGGACACCCCTAAACAAGCCAACATCTTATACAGTGCCTGGACATATGAAGGTTGACAAAAGAAGGTAGGCGCCTTGGCTAGGACTGACCACCTGATTGGTGACCTACAGAAACAGACATAACAGAGAGTGAGCCGGGCTCAGTGAATAGTAATACATAAATAAAATGATGCTTAACTTGAAACATAATACATATCAACGCATATAAAAATGCAGAGTTCACATAGTTAGTCTGATTCTATGCTAAGTACATGACGGCCTTAGGCCCAATCCTGCAACATAAACATAATGGCTGTAAGCCCTTGAATCATGGTGGCACGAGGCCTTTGAAACTTATGGCACGAGGCCCTTGTAATTTGTGACGTAAAGCCCTTGTAACATATGGCACTAAGGCCCTTGAAACTTGTTGGCATTAAAGCCCTTGAAAGTGGCATAAAGCCCTTGAAAACATATTGGCATTAAAGCCCTTGAAAATGGCATAAAGCCCTTGAAAACATATTGGCATTAAAGCCCTTGAAAATGGCATGAAGCCCTTGAAAATGGCATAAAGCCCTTGAAAACATATTGGCATTAAAGCCCTTGAAAATGGCATAAAGCCCTTGAAAACATATTGGCATTAAAGCCCTTGAAAATGGCATGAAGCCCTTGAAAACATATTGGCATTAAAGCCCTTGTAGCATACTTAAACTTGTAACATATATTTGAAGCATACCTGAAACATCCTTAAACTTGTAATTTCCCTGAAATCATACTTGAAATATACTTGAATTTACGACATACATGAACTTGTAACATGCGTATACTTGTAACATATTTGGACTTGTAACATATTAAACTTATATATACTTGAACTTGTAAACTTACTTAAACTTGTGCATACTTGAACTTGTCACATATATAAACTTGTAACATTCTTGGCTTATAACATACTTGAACTTGTCACATATATAAACTTGTAACATTCTTAACTTATAATATACGTAATCTTGTAACAGACTTGAACTTAGAACATACGTAAACTTGTAAACATTCATTAAGTCATAACGTAACACATCAGAAAACAGAGCCTTTCTTATCATATTATGTCATCATTGTGCGCCTAACAAAATAGAATAAGTCATATTCTTATGTGGTCACATAATGATGTTAAACTTTTGCATTCATGTGTAACACAACAAAATAACTTCAGCTTCATATGGATTCACATAGTTTTCCAATTATTCTGATTCTTCGAAGATGAACATCAGTTCTACTTATCCTTTAAGAAATCACATAGCATGCTTATAAATAACAAGGGGTTAATATTTGTCATTAACAGAATAAAGGATTCCAAAATGATACCGACGTACGCGAATCGTTCAGCGTTCATGTCAGTTCATATTGATTTCCAATTGTCATAAATGTTCGTATAACACTTATAAAGAACAGAGCATTAGTAACAATAAATATCAACAATAGATAAAATATACATTTTTGTACTACTACTCACAATGATTAGATGCTTGGTCCGCCTCTGTAACTGACCCTACACAATTCATAATACACATAGAAATCGGGTCACATATAATTATTCCATTCTTAACTTGTTTAATTCTCTTTATCCCATTTACACATCACTTTGCAATTCAACATAAATCAAATTAAATCCTTGAATCTCACTTCAATATTCCACACCCGAGTTCAGGTCATCTATATCATTAATAGATTATTCCCCAATTTTCCCTTCACATTACAGCATGAATTACAACGTTTATACCATAGTTCATTCGCAAATTTTAAACATAATTTTCAAGTACTACCAAATTCCAATTAAACTTGCACATATGTAATTCAACTTACTAATTTCATGATTCTACTTCCAATTTGGGCTAAATCATCGATTAATATCATGACCCAACCTAGGGTTTCAAGAAAACATTGAAATTCAAGAAAAAAAATCTAATTTATTAACCCATTACTTTTCATTCCAATTTTTCCATTGATTATACACCTAGGATACATGACCCATCGTTTTAATCCATCAATTTAACTCTTAAGATTCCTTACCTCAAGAATTAAGCAAGCCTTGGTGAGATTCCTCCATAATTTCGGAATTCCAATCGGTTGCAAATGTTCATCTTCTCGCCTTCTTCACTTCTTGGTGGATGATCTTGCTCAAACCTAAGGGAAATGGAAGTATTTGGGGATCAAAACCCTAGGGTTTTCGGACCTAGGGCAAGAGGGATCAAGAGAGGGGAGGAAAATATAAGAAATCATCTTAAAATCCCGTTTTTAAGTTGCTGTGTTCGCTATTTCCGCTCGAGCGTCCTTATTCCCGCTCGAGCGGACCTGCTCCCAGCACAGATTTCAAAACTTCAAATAGGTATAACTCTCCCATCCGGACGTTCTTGTGTCCAAATTGAAGCCCCGGAAATAAGCTTTCCAATGGTTCTAACCTCACATCCAGATTCAAAGTGTGGAAAAAGAAAAAGGTAAAAGAGTGACGGCTGATCGTAAAATAACTATCCGAATTACATTCTTTGGTCCAATTATACTTTACCATCATATTATCATCTCAATCAATACCCCAAAATAATGTAAGAACATTCCAAACACACTAAGAAGAACATCAAAAATGAGTCCACATGCCTCAGAATCAAACTTAACCAGGCGACCCGCTCGAGCGCCAAACCTTGCGCTCGAGCGTGAAGACCAACAAAGCCGTCCGCTCGAGCGACCACTTCTACGCTCGAGCGGAAAATCACCACTCCCAGAATTTCAGTCTGCCTGCAAAATTACTAGAAATCCCGAAAGTACGCTCGAGCGCTAACTACTCCGCTCGAGCGGAGGGAAAATTTTCAGATTGTTTGGTGAAGATCACCAATTCCAGTTTCAAAGGCATAACCCAATGGATAGTTCTTCAATTCCAATAACAAACACATTAACCCCTGATTAAATAAGGATTACTTTCTATATGCACTTTGGGGTCGTTACATTCTCCCCACCTTAAGAAATTTGGTCCTCCAAACTTGATTTACCTTGTTATACGTTTAGTCCCGTCTGGGAATATAACATTTCTTAATCATTTCATCAACTATCAGACATAATTCAAACTTACAAATAACCCACATTATCATAATTCCTCAAAGGTTAAGGAAACATTACGACATAATCGCATTTCAAAGGTATACCTCGTACAATAATTAGACCCATCGTAGCAATTAAGTTCTATATCAATGACTCCATGGCTCTTTGTTCATTATCTGAATTAGACTTATCAGTTCAAATCAAATCTCTAACAGACTCCAAATGCCAACTTAAATTTCATATCAAGAAGTTCATGTTCAGAGTAGAGGATTCATAAAATCAAATGCAGATCAAACCTTAATGGTCATACTTCCCACATTACAGTAAAATAGTACTCATTTAAAATCCCTGCTGGCTTAAAAGATTTCAAAGTCAACATCATGACATCAAGCACATAATACATTTACCATGAAATTCTTATATTCTTGTTCCATAGGTAGTAAGATGTCTCTAACATAGACAAAAACATTTTCCAAAAATATGTACTACATAAAGTTCTTCAAACCTTTCATACGTACATACAATACGTTGTTCAGGGACACTACTCAGAGACTTATCAGGCCTTTCAAAGATATCAGATGATGGAATAATTCTCAATAGCATTAAACTTATTTAAACTTTGACAGAACAACCTCCGATTCAACTTATAACAAATAGGGCAGAATAGCTTAAAGCTCAACATAGAGCTTTCATCAAGTATGCAACAATAAATTATCAAATGAAGAACTCATTCATGCATAGCAAAATATTTCTTTAAGAAATCTTGTCATATCTTGAACATTCGGAGCTTCGTAGCGTATCTAGTCATTTTGGAAAATTATCCAGAAAGCGTATCATGTCATAAACTTGTCAGAAGTTCGTACCATTTTTATCATGTCAGAAAATACTTATCATATTAAACATTTCGTAACCCAAAATATGGATTTCATGAAACATTGTATAGCATCATCATTTTCAACATTATTTACATAAAAGTATCTTTAGGTCCGTGGTCAACTTATACAAGGTCATACTTATCAAAAATACCGGATATAATTGATGGTATGACATTTCTAAATAACACGGATCACGTAAGTTTCATTCCAATGATCACTCATTTGCAGATCACAATAAAGGAACAGGCCTTGGATTAATCCTCATACAAATATCTCATCCTTAACAATACGTTAGGTTCAGAATGGAAACGCATCAGAACAAAATTATGTCCTTCAAACAAATGACAGTCCACAAAAGAAACACAACTTCCCTTATATTACTAAACGTCCATAAAATTCTTCCAAACATTATGTGTTCATAAATCATAAGACTTGTATTTATTACCATTACAGGTAACAGTTTTGACATTCTAACTCTTAATCACTAGTTCCATGCTCGTTGTCAATCATCAACTATTTCAATCATAATAATTCCTTCATGTTACAGAACTCAACATGTTTATACTTTCCATTAGTCAAGTCCACACTCTACAATTTCATATACCTTAGCCTTTGTTTCTTTATACATATCATGTATAGAAATATTGATTACAAATTACAATTTACACATAGCAAAAACAGATTACAATGGTAAGTGAAATTTCAAATTTCAAAGTTTAAATTTTAGCTTACAGGTTTCCATAAACAAATTACACTCGCTAAGAGAGGTCATTATAGGCATAACTTCTTCTTACAGCCAATCATACCCAACACAATTTCAGTTAGCACACAACCACATCTTATCTAAAGACTCATATGCAGTAAGTGCACGAAATTACAGATCTAAACATTGTTGTGACAAGGGAGACTATATCATTTTCTTTAGTCTTAGGAAAGTCCATACTTAGGGTTTAATCACTTCGTCTAACAGATGATAAGCAACTTCCAATACGTAAATAACAACCGACAACATACATCGTATTTAATTATTGACATATAGCTTGTCTTACCGGTCAGCTCGAACCCTTACCATGCTTCCGCTGCGCAATTCTGTTGATTTAAACCCATCTGCATGTCTTGCCATATTCTGTATAACAACCACTCACAATATGCACAAAGAATATACAATGGACATGGGTTATAATCGTTAGCGTTAACAGATTGCCCTTTTATGTTGCTATCACTTCTTTTCATATGCACTAAGAATTTAATACAGGATGCCTAAGTCTTTTCTAGACATCCTAAAGCTCAATGGATCGTGTGTGAGATAGCAACTCGTGCTCTGATACCACCTGTCACGCCCCAAAACCCGCCCCTAAAAGTTTCGGGCATGACCTATTGAAAACAGACTTGAAACATGATATACATAACATATGGGGCCTGAACGGAAGCACGAAATATGGAAATAATTAAACAAATAAACTCCATTGAGCCACTTCTACATGCCAGGATCTCATTCATCACATGCATTATGGTAGATAGATAAAGTTCCAAACTATATCCCGGAGCATATACATGCACATTTACAGTTCCATCCCTATGATTGGGCGTATACAACAAAATAAACATGAAAGTTAAATACATCAACCTTAAATGGACACCCCTAAACAAGCCAACATCTTATACAGTGCCTGGACATATGAAGGTTGACAAAAGAAGGCAGGCGCCTTGGCTAGGACTGACCACCTGATTGGTGACCTACAGAAACAGACATAACAGAGAGTGAGCCGGGCTCAGTGAATAGTAATACATAAATAAAATGATGCTTAACTTGAAACATAATACATATCAACGCATATAAAAATGCAGAGTTCACATAGTTAGTCTGATTCTATGCTAAGTACATGACGGCCTTAGGCCCAATCCTGCAACATAAACATAATGGCTGTAAGCCCTTGAATCATGTTGGCACGAGGCCTTTGAAACTTATGGCACGAGGCCCTTGTAACTTGTGACGTAAAGCCCTTGTAACATATGGCACTAAGGCCCTTGAAACTTGTTGGCATTAAAGCCCTTGAAAGTGGCATAAAGCCCTTGAAAATGGCATAAAGCCCTTGAAAACATATTAGCATTAAAGCCCTTGAAAATGGCATAAAGCCCTTGAAAACATATTGGCATTAAAGCCCTTGAAAATGGCATGAAGCCCTTGAAAATGGCATAAAGCCCTTGAAAAAATATTGGCATTAAAGCCCTTGAAAATGGCATAAAGCCCTTGAAAACATATTGGCATTAAAGCCCTTGAAAATGGCATGAAGCCCTTGAAAACATATTGGCATTAAAGCCCTTGTAGCATACTTAAACTTGTAACATATATTTGAAGCATACCTGAAACATCCTTAAACTTGTAATTTACCTGAAACCATACTTGAAATATACTTGAATTTACGACATACATGAACTTGTAACATGCGTATACTTGTAACATATTAAACTTATATATACTTGAACTTGTAAACTTACTTAAACTTGTGCATACTTGAACTTGTCACATATATAAACTTGTAACATTCTTGGCTTGTAACATTCTTGGCTTATAACATACTTGAACTTGTCACATATATAAACTTGTAACATTCTTGACTTATAATATACGTAATCTTGTAACAGACTTGAACTTAGAACATACGTAAACTTGTAAACATTCATTAAGTCATAACGTAACACATCAGAAAACAGAGCCTTTCTTGTCATATTATGTCATCATTGTGCGCCTAACAAAATAGAATAAGTCATATTCTTATGTGGTCACATAATGATGTTAAACTTTTGCATTCATGTGTAACACAACAAAATAACTTCAGATTCATATGGATTCACATAGTTTTCCAATTATTCTGATTCTTCGAAGATGAACATCAGTTCCACTTATCCTTTAAGAAATCACATAGCATGCTTATAAATAACAAAGGGTTCATATTTGTCATTAACAGAACAAAGGATTCCAAAATCATACCGACGTACGTGAATCGTTCAGCGTTCATGTCAGTTCATATTGATTTCCAATTGTCATAAATGTTCGTATAACACTTATAAAGAACAGAGCATTAGTAACAATAAATATCAACAATAGATAAAATATACATTTTTGTACTACTACTCACAATGATTAGATGCTTGGTCCGCCTCTGTAACTGACCCTACACAATTCATAATACACATAGAAATCGGGTCACATATAATTATTCCATTCTTAACTTGTTTAATTCTCTTTATCCCATTTACACATCACTTTGCAATTCAACATAAATCAAATTAAATCCTTGAATCTCACTTCAATATTCCACACCCGAGTTCAGGTCATCTATATCATTAATAGATTATTCCCCAATTTTCCCTTCACATTACAGCATGAATTACAACGTTTATACCATAGTTCATTCGCAAATTTTAAACATAATTTTCAAGTACTACCAAATTCCAATTAAACTTGCACATATGTAATTCAACTTACTAATTTCATGATTCTACTTCCAATTTGGGCTAAATCATCGATTAATATCATGACCCAACCTAGGGTTTCAAGAAAACATTGAAATTCAAGAAAAAAAATCTAATTTATTAACCCATTACTTTTCATTCCAATTTTTCCATTGATTATACACCTAGGATACATGACCCATCGTTTTAATCCATCAATTTAACTCTTAAGATTCCTTACCTCAAGAATTAAGCAAGCCTTGGTGAGATTCCTCCATAATTTCGGAATTCCAATCGGTTGCAAATGTTCATCTTCTCGCCTTCTTCACTTCTTGGTGGATGATCTTGCTCAAACCTAAGGGAAATGGAAGTATTTGGGGATCAAAACCCTAGGGTTTTCGGACCTAGGGCAAGAGGGATCAAGAGAGGGGAGGAAAATATAAGAAATCATCTTAAAATCCCGTTTTTAAGTTGCTGTGTTCGCTATTTCCGCTCGAGCGTCCTTATTCCCGCTCGAGCGGACCTGCTCCCAGCACAGATTTCAAAACTTCAAACAGGTATAATTCTCCCATCCGGACTCCGTTTTAGGTCGTTCTTGTGTCCAAATTGAAGCCCCGGAAATAAGCTTTCCAATGGTTCTAACCTCACATCCAGATTCAAAGTGTGGAAAAAGAAAAAGGTAAAAGAGTGACGACTGATCGTAAAATAACTATCCGAATTACATTCTTTGGTCCAATTATACTTTACCCTCATATTATCATCTCAATCAATACCCCAAAATAATGTAAGAACATTCCAAACACACTAAGAAGAACATCAAAAATGAGTCCACGTGCCTCAGAATCAAACTTAACCAGGCGACCCGCTCAAGCGCCAAACCTTGCGCTCGAGCGTGAAGACCAACAAAGCCGTCCGCTCGAGCGACCACTTCTACGCTCGAGTGGAAAATCACCACTCCCAGAATTTCAGTCTGCCTGCAAAATTACTGAAAACCCCGAAAGTACGCTCGAGCACCAACTACTCCGCTCGAGTGGAGGGAAAATTTTCAGATTGTTTGGTGAAGATCACCAATTCCAGTTTCAAAGGCATAACCCAACGGATAGTTCTTCAATTCCAATAACAAACACATTAACCCCTGATGAAATAAGGATGACTTTCTATATGCACTTTGGGGTCGTTACACTAATTAAGCTAATTATTACAAAACTTGAACGGATAATTAACTAACTATCTAAGCTAATTAATTAGGAATTTAACTAGGCTCAACTAATTAAATATTACAACACAAACTAATTAGCCACAACTAATTAATTTACAACAAACGCTTAATTAAATGCTAATTTAAACTAATTGACTAGCTAACTAATCCCAGGAAGCAAGAGAGGCCCTTGCATGCTCGGTTTCCACCCGAAGAATATCCAATGTCTGCCCTTGAAAACCTCTATTTGCACAACCCCTGCACTATTTCCTTCTCCAGATCAACTCTGTCATGCTTCACAAGCACACTGCCCAAAATTCATTGGTGGGCGGCAAGCCAGAAGTGGTGGCCAGCCGACCACCACTGAAGGGTTGCCGACCAACACTGATGGCCTGGCCAGCCAACCACTGATGACACACCTTTTTTGCTACAATAGAGAGAAAACAGGGCAAAGAGAAGGTATTCTCACAGGTTTGTTTGTACTGTGTATCTCTCCTTATCATCAAAACATCTCAAAGGAGTAATACACTTGGTCATCAAACCATCAATCAAGCAATTTCATTGCATAATGGCTAAGGAACCAAGATGTACAAGTTAATAAATGCACAGATAAGACCAAAAAGACCATCACCCTATCATGCATAATCAAGGGAAATGGAGACCTTGGAAACTTGGCACATTTCATCACTTTGAGTATAAAATGCCCCAATTTTCCTTGTGTTCAATTAATGTCCTATTGAACACATCAAAACAAAACCAATTTCTTATCTTGCACAATTTTAGTTTCCATTTTGTTTACCCATTTTAATTACCTTTCCATTCTTTAACCAATTAAGTCCATTGGTGAGAAGTCCTCTAAAGGGAAGGAAGTGTCAAACAAGGGGTAGTTTAAGGCAAGAGAGAGATGTCATGCCGTTGGTAATGAACCCGCAAAAGAAGATTAAACCATTAAGCAATGAACCTCAATCTCAAGCTTAAACTATCCTAAGGTTGAAACAACCCTCAAAGCAAATAAAAAGTGAAGAAATTAGGGAGATTGTAGAGATTATAAGTGCTGAAATGAAATGAGAAAAGCACTAAAACATGCAATCAACTCAAACAAGTGGTGCCTAAAGGCCTAAAACACCAAGCTTGTGAAGACTATTACACTAGAGGCATGCAAAATAAGACTCAAATGCAATAAACAATCAAAAAAAGAGTTAAAATAGTCGAAAATAGAGCCTAAAACATGCTGAAATTAAGTTACAAAAGGCTAGAAAATTAAGCTAACACATGGTGCTAACTAGACTAGCAAACAAGACACAAGGAGAGGAGGCTAACCCCTCCAATTTTGTACTTCAAAACATGATTTTTCCCACTAAAAATACTCTGAAATTCAGTGCTAAAAAGCCCAAGAAAAGATAGTTTGAAAGTGGGAAACAAAGGTGAAAAAGACTTAAAAACAAGGAATAAAGAAGGGTGAGATACCTCCCTAACCTTAAATGGCCTAAAACACCAATTTCAGGCCACAAAACAGAGTTTTTTATAGCCCAAAAACAGCTCAAAAATAGTGGAAAGAGATAGAAAAATGCAAAGAAAGCTTAAAAGACAAGTATTATACCTCTTGAAGCAAAGAACAATTCTAGGTACTAATTCAAGCTAAAACCACCTTCAAGAGCTCCAAGATGGCTTCAGGGAACCTCAGCTCAAAGATGACCAACTTTGGTTAAGGTGGTGTAGGCAAAAGTGTAATGTAGCTTGGCAAATGTGTACTAATTTGCAAGAGAGAGAGAGAGAGAGAGAGAGAGAGAGATTTTTGTTTCAAAATTTCTAACCCTCAAAAATGGGAGAGGAAACCCCATATATATAGATAAATAAGCATTTGGCTAAGAAAAATCCATCCATACACGTGTATGGAGATGAGACCAGTTGTGCCAATAGTTGAAATAGTTGTCAACAAAATATCTGAAAAAAGACACTGGTGGTCGGTAGGCTCAATTGGTGGCCAACAGCCTTAATTGATGGCCGGCAGCCACCAGGGGTTGCAAGCTTGAAAGTTTTGGTCCAAAATAGGGCACAAAATGGATGGGGTTTGAATGCTCAAGGACAAGGCATTCCACTGAGGACTTTGGGTACTAAAACGAGCACAAATAGTCATAATCATCAAGTGCACGAGCGATGACATCCACGTCTTGGGGACGGTAAAAAATGGGGTGTCTACAGAAGGGAAAATCAATTTTCTGGATATAGAAATCTACTAGAACGATCTAGTATTTATAGGCAAGTTGGTGACCATAGGACAGATCCGAACAGATATTAATTCAAAATGAACAAGTATGGTTCAAACTGAACAGGTATGGTTTGAAAATGAACCTGTTTCGTGCACTGTTTGAATCTGTCTGCTAGAAATTGAACCGAATTGTTTGAACCTGGATAGGAGGGGCACTGTTTTGGACCGGAAATTTGAAGTCAAATTTGGCACAAAAATTTGAATTAATTTCATTCAGAAAAATTAATTTTCCTGCAAGAAGTTTTGGAAAAATTCAAATAAATTTTGTCCAAAAAATTAATATTATAACCAACCCAACCCAACAACCCACACCTGCTCCCGACTCGGTCGGACAGTGCGGCGGCGCGCGCACGTTTGGTGGTTTGAGCCAAGGTTCACTTTGTCCATAACTCCTCCCTTCTACAAACTTTGGGTGCCCCTTGGGCCCAACCCAAGTGTTGCCATCTAGAACTTATATACACACATAAGTTCTCATAAATTTTCAATGTGGGATAACCATTTCAAGGAAACCCACATTTTAATTCTTTAATTGTCCATTCCACAAATTCGAAAACAACTTCAACTTCTCATTCACTCATAAATGGTTTTGACGAACCGTCTCCACCGTGTGACTTGTCATGCGCCAAGGAACACGACACCTCTTTGGACCCACCTCAAAAGACGTGTGGGACCCACTCAAATTTGGGCTTAAAGTTGGCCACAAATAAGCCTATAAAACCATAAATTCCAACATTTTTTACTCCATATTTTTACCATTCCAATTTGGTTCTTATATGTCCTATGAGTTTATATTACTAGGAAACGTTTTAATACATCCATCTAAAAATAAAATATCAATAAATGGAAAGCTTAAACCCGACCAATTTGCAAGGAATGTTTGAAGAAAGACAATTAGTAGACATGAGAAGGACTATTTGAAGAAAGACAATTAAAAGAATTGATGAAGATGAAGTGAGCTATACATGTGTGTACTTGCTTATGTATGTATTTGTCTATGTAGATTGTGAGCTATATTCATGTATACACATATTGAATTCATGATCCATAGCCTTGCATAATCATCATTCCATTAGGTGTCTTCTACTAATTGACTTGTGAGCTGGATTTATGTAGTATAAATTTACAGCTTTGTTCAAGGAATAGAATATGATGTTACATAAAACTCACTAGAATGTACATGAATTAAAATGGAATTGCTCCAGTCACCTTTAGCTAACAAAAAGGATCCACTCCTTACTTCGCCAATCTACGACAGGAGTTTTTCCCTTTGAAGCGCCAGTCACATAAGGCAACTGGGCCAGGACCTTAGATGTTTAACCAACAAATGATCTAGCTTCTCAATTTCTAAACTTTACTTCCAAGTTGGCCGAATGTCTGTTATCTACTTGGAAAAGCCTTATTTTGGTCTTCTCCATCCTAACAGAGAAATCACTGAGAAAAACAAAATTGAGAAGAGAACTTGGAAATTGCTATAGACAGTGATGATTCCGGCATGCGATCCTCTATCCCCAAACCCTTCTGTCCCTCTATCCCAATATACTCACTGCCGATCATGTCTCAAGATTTCTGTTTCTTGAGATTCCCACCACATCATGTAGCTGAGACTGGGCGTACATTGTAACAGAGGGACAAAGAAGAGAGATTGGGGACAGGTGACCTCTGGCTAGCAATTCCATGACTGGTTTAATATTCCTACATCGTGTGACTGAACCTTTTGACTTGAGCAATCCACAACAGCAACTGCTCAGTGGTTATTCTATTCTTCCTCTCTTCCTCTTGTTTCAATCTGTAGTATGTGTATAGTATGTGCATGAACTTGAATCAGTTGGAATTTTTACATGTCTTTTGGAGGCTTTATATAGAGCAGGAATTTTTGTTTGATGGCTGAGCAGGTTGTGAGAATCAGGGAGTTATCCAGGAAATAAGGTTGTGTGAATGCCTCCTTGTAGAATGCATGGCTTGGATTATTTTGGAGTGGCTGGCTGGGCTTGGAAGGATTCAAGATTCCGTGTTGGGTTTGGGTTTTAGCATTGTTTGCTCCAAAGCAACTTCTTTTTTTGACTAACCCATTGTTGCAATGAATCTTTACCATTTTAAATGTTACATTTCAGGTGGGCGGCTATATCTATGAAACAAATTATTTGGGTTTCAGTGTAGTGCCACCAACACTAAGCACAAGACCCCACTAATTCATGTGGACATTTAAATTTAGAATCCCCTGTAACTTTTTTCTTTTTTCTTTTTTCTTTTCTTCTCAGAAAGTGCTGCTAATTGAGAAGAGATTCATGGTGTAACTGTTTTACAGAACAATAATGCTTGATGAATGTTGTGCTTCCAGCGCTGAATTCTATGTACTTTTATGTAAAAAAATATTATGTGTTTGTTTCGTTTCCATTTGCCAAATTAATTGGTTCCACTGAAAACTTGCCTCAAAGCCTAATAAAATGCAATGCTGATTTCAGGTTCCTGCTAGGTCTGGAATCTTGTTTCTCTTCTCTTATAGTGCATGCACAGAGCATAGAATTTCATGTAACAAGGTAAAGAGATTAACCAGAGGAAGGTGTTCTTTGCACTAGCACAATTGCATATTGTTAGCAGGTATTTTAATATTATAATGTGTTATAGGTTGGTTTTTCTTTTCTGTCTCTCCAAGTCTTCTCCTGGTCTTCCCAAGCCTTATCCATCCAAGTCCATCCAAGTCTTCAGTCTTCAAAATAAGTCTTTGCCAAAGTCTTCCAAGTCATCATCATTTTTCTTATCCTCCAAGGCATCGCCTAACAAGTTTTTATATATATATATTAAACTTGTGTCATATTTTATCATATGAGAGAAGAAGTTTTGATTGTGTTATTATGTCTTGTGTGAGATTCTCAGGCAAATAAAAAAGGGTGTGTGTGATAAAGCTTTGGGTTTAACCAATTGTGCAGTATTGGTGAACCATACGACTTAGTCGGGCTGTTGTATCCTGAGGGAGACAAGTCAAGAGTTTTTTCTGCTGCACCGGTGTGAGGCTTTGCCTAACCGCAGAGGGCTTGAATCTCCTTAAAGAGAGCGAATTTCCCGCGCCTCAGCCCTTATATTAATTGTTGTAACTTTTATTTTGTGTATTTTCTGGTGTTTTATTTGTAAGTATCACCAACAATTTTAAGGAGATTCAACTAGCAAAAGTTCATGGAGCCAGTACTGGAGAAGCCCAACGAGAACACCAGTGATCTCAACAAGCCCTTCCAGTTCAAGGGAGCTCATTTCAAGAGATGGAAAGGCAAGGTGCTTTTCTACCTCAGTCTCCTCAAGGTGGCCTATATCCTAACCGAGAAAAATCCTAACAAAGTCCCCACTGAAGAAATGACCGATGAGGAGTATGCTGCTCATCTTAAAAAAATCGAGAAATACAACACAGATGAGTATAATTGTCGATACTATCTTTTAAATTGTCTTTCAGATCAATTTTATGATTATTATGATACTACTTACACCACTGCCAAGAAAATTTGGAAAGCCTTGCAGAACAAATATGACACTGAAGAGGCAGGTGCTAAAAAGTATGCTGCAAGTCGTTTTTTCCGCTATCAGATGATAGATGGAAAATCAGTGGTGGAGCAAGTTCAAGATTTTCAGATGTTAGTAGCTGAAGTTAGATCTGAAGGCATCAAAATTGGAGACAATCTTGTTGTAGCAGGTATTGTTGACAAACTTCCATCATCTTGGAGGGAGTTCCAGAAGTCGATGCGTCACAAGCAAAAAAAGACGTCCTTAGAGACTCTAATCACACGGATACGGGTGGAGGAGGAAGCTCGAGGACAAGACGCGCTTATGACACAAGAGCATTCCACTGTAAAGGTAAATTTAACTTCTGGAAATACTTTACCTAAAGGTCGATTTCATAAAAATAGTCATTTGAAGCCAGTTAAGAAAATTTGAAAAAATACTGGAAGACCACAAAATAAAAATTACCCAAGGCAAAAGAAATGGAACCAAGAACCCCCTTTACAAGATCTGACAAATGTGACATGTTTTGTGTGTGGCAAAAGTGGGCATATTGCTCGAACTTGCAAATTTCGGAAACAACAGTCTCGACCATAGGCTAATGTTACCGAGGAACCATTTGTGGCTATGGTCACAGATATTTTTATGGTTCAATCCGTAGAAGGGTGGTGGGCAGACTCTGGTGCCAATAGGCATGTCTGCTATGATAAAGATTGGTTCAACAATTTCACTCCTTTTAATGAGGAGAGGACTGTTATGCTTGGTGACTCCAGTTTAACCAAGGTGCTCGGGTGTGGGGATGTTGAGCTGAATTTTACCTCTGGACGTGTGCTTATTTAAAAGATGTGTTGTACACACCGTCCATGAGGAAAAATTTGATGTCAAGTTATTTACTCAACAAAGCTGGTTTCAAACAGACTATTGAATCTGACCAATATGTAATCACTAAAAAAGGCATATTTGTGGGAAAAGGGTATGCCTGTGATGGAATGTTTAAATTAAATGTTGAGAATGAGAAAGCACATGTTTCTGTTTACATGATGTCTTCTATGAATTTTTGGCATGCTCGTCTATGTCATATTAATAGCCGATATGTAGGAGTCATGAGTAGTTTAGGATTAATTCCTAGACTAACAAATAAGTTTGAGAAATGTGAAGTTTGCAGTCAAGCAAAAATAACTAAAAGGCCTCATAAAAGTGTGGTGAGAAATATTGAATTGTTAGAATTAATTCACACTGATTTATGTGAATTTGAATGAATTTTAACACGTGGTGGAAATAGATATTTTATCACTTTTATTGATGATTTTTCAAAATACACTTATGTATACTTGTTGAAAAATAAAAGTGATGCTTTTGAAAAGTGTAAAGAATTTCTTCTTGAAGTTGAAAATCAATTCGGTAAAAAGATTAAAAGGTATAGGAGTGATAGAGGCCGGGAGTATGAATCTTTTGGATTCAACTCGTTTGCTCAGTCTTTGGGAATAATCCATGAAACTACTCCACCATATTCACCTGCATCTAATGGTGTAGCAGAAACGAAAAATAGAACTTTAACTGACTTAACAAATGCTATGCTAATTGAAGCAGGTGCTTCTTCAAATTTATGGGGAGAAGCAATTTTAACTGCATGTTATGTTATGAATAGAGTGCCACATAAAAAAACAAAAGTTACACCTTTTGAGTTATGGAAAGGGCATAAGCCAAATTTGAGATATTTGAGGGTTTGGGGTTGTCTAGCTTTTGTTAGACTTGTGAACCCTAAAAGACCTAAATTAGGTGTGAAAGCTGCCACTTGTGCTTTTCTTGGATATGCAACAAATAGTACAGCCTATAGATTTTTTGATTTTGAAAACAAAAAAATTTTTGAATCAGGAGATGCAATTTTTCATGAAGAAAAATTTCCTTTTAAATCTAAAAATGGTGGGGGTCAAAATTATCAAGAAAATATTTTATCTGAAACTGATTCCTCTACTCCTCTTTTACAAAACCAAGATCCTATAGTTTTTGAACCTAAAAGGAGTAAAAGAGCTAGAATAGAACAAGATTTTGGCCCTGATTATCATGTTTTTAATGTGGAGGAAACTCCATTAACTTTACAAGAAGCTTTGGCATCTCCTGACTCTGTTTTTTGGAACGAGGTTGTAAATGATGAGATGGAATCATTATTATCCAATAAAACTTGGGTATTAGTAGATTTACCACCAAGTTGTAAAACTATTGGCTGTAAATGGGTTTTGAGAAAAAAAACTTAAACCGGATGGAACTATTGATAAATATAAAGCAAGGCTTGTTGCAAAAGGTTTTAAACAACAAGTAGATCTTGACTTTTTTGATACATTTTCTCCGGTTACTAGAGTTACATCCATTAGATTATTAATTGCAGTGGCTGCAATTCATGATCTAAAATATTGATCTAAAAATTCATCAAATGGATGTTAAAACAGCCTTTTAAATGGAGACCTGGGTGAAGAAATCTATATGGATCAACCTGAGGGTTTTGTGGAACCCGGTCAAGAAAGCAAAGTGTGCAAGCTAGTTAAATCCCTCTATGGCTTAAAACAGGCCCCTAAACAGTGGCATGAGAAATTTGATTCCTGCATGATTGAGAATGGCTATAAAACAAATGAATGTGATAAATGCATTTACTATAAATCTGAAGAGAATTCATATGTCATTATTAGCCTCTATGTGGATGATTTACTTATATTTGGCTCTAATTTGCATATCATCGTGGAAACTAAAAATATGCTTAGTAGCCATTTTGATATGAAAAATCTTGGTGAGGCTAATTATATTTTGGGAATGAAAATTACCAAAACTTGTGATGGTATATTTCTTAATCAGTCGCATTATGTTGAGAAAATTTTGAGAAAATATAATTTTTATAACTGCAAGCATGTTCTTACTCTTTTTGATCCTCATGTGCGTTTATTTCCTGTTGAAAATGATGAGGATATAATAAATCAAAAGGAATATGCTAGAATGATTGGTAGCTTGCGTTATGCGACTGACTGTACTAGACCTGACATTGCATATGCAGTTGGAGTACTTAGCAGGTTTACTAGCAAGCCTGGCAGTGATCACTGGCTAGCCATTGAGCGTATTATGAAATATTTATGTGGTACCATAAAATATGGCTTGTTTTATAATAAATTTCCTGCAGTACTTGAAGGTTACAGTGATGCCGATTGGAATACCTTGTCAGGTGATTCATTATCAACCACTGGTTACTTATTTACATTGGGAGGTGGTGCTATAAGTTGGAAATCGAAAAAACAAACCATTATTGCTAATTCAACAATGGAGGCTGAGCTTATTGCTTTAGCTACAACTAGTGAAGAAGCAAATTGGTTAAGAGATTTGTTAAATGAAATCTCTTGTTGGGAAAAACCGATTCCACCTATATTGATTCATTGTGATAGCACCGCAGCAATTGGTCGAGTTAATAACCGTTATTATAACGGTAAATCTAGACCTATCAGAAGAAAACACAGTACTATGAGATCTTATATGAATAATGGCATTATAAATGTGGATTATATTAAATCTGGTGATAATCTTGCAGATCCATTAACTAAGGCCTTAGCAAGAGATAGAGTCTGGAATACATCGAGGGGGATGGGGTTGAAGCCCATTGAATATAGCAGGAGCCATGTATGAGGATACTCAACCCAGGGACCAGAGATCCTGTAACTGGGTTCAATAAGAAAAACGATCATATGATGGCCGTGAGAAATGCACCAAATTACTTTTACCCATCTCTATGATGTAAGTGCATTTATCCTGTAACGTTGTAGAGGTTGAGTTATTAAAAAACTCTTAATGAATTTCTATAGCTCTTATTGAGTGGGGTGTCATAGTTACAGGAGCACCCTTGACAGAATTCACCTATGTGAGTGTGGTAGTGGGGCCGCTACCTATGAGATTTGGGCTAATTCTCAAATATACTCATGAATCCTGGGATCGCACAAGGCCGTAACGTGCTAGCTTTTAAAGCTTTTGTGAACACCTGGAATATTATGTGTGTGCAATAATTATTTATTTCCCTTAAGTAGTCATAGTTCAATGCTGAGCATACTATTGGCTCTGAAGTAGATATTATTGTTTCACTAATGGAGGTTCAATGCAGAGCACACCTACCATGATGCATAATATCCTTATTTGCCTAATAATCTCAGTTTTTGTTACGTATAATATTAAAATAGGTGGGGGAATGTTAGCAGGTATTTTAATATTATAATGTGTTATAGGTTGGTTTTTCTTTTCTGTCTCTCCAAGTCTTCTCCTGGTCTTCCCAAGCCTTATCCATCCAAGTCCATCCAAGTCTTCAGTCTTCAAAATAAGTCTTTGCCAAAGTCTTCCAAGTCATCATCATTTTCTTATCCTCCAAGGCATCGCCTAACAAGTTTTTATATATATTAAACTTGTGTCATATTTTATCATATGAGAGAAGAAGTTTTGATTGTGTTGTTATGTCTTGTGTGAGATTCTCAGGCAAATAAAAAAGGGTGCGTGTGATAAAGCTTTGGGTTTAACCAATTGTGCAGTATTGGTGAACCATACGACTTAGTCGGGCTGTTGTATCCTGGGGGGGACAAGTCAAGAGTTTTTTCTGCTGCACCGGTGTAAGGCTTTGCCTAACTGCAGAGGGCTTGAATCTCCTTAAAGAGAGCGAATTTCCCGCGCCTCAGCCCTTATATTAATTGTTGTAACTTTTATTTTGTGTATTTTCTGGTGTTTTATTTGTAAGTATCACCAACACATATCAAAAGCTGGATGTTTGTCTTCTATTTTGTGCTCTTAAAATACAGGCCAATCTGAATTAATAGATGGACTTCTATTTTAGTCAGTTTCTGCAGGAATGGAGCAAGTTCTGATCATCTAAGCCTTTAAACAATGAAAATAAGGATTTTTTTTTTTTTTTTTTTTTTTTTGACACAATGAAGCACCAATGACCAACATTAATATCCAATGCTGAATTCCTTGCTAAACACGCAAAAATAGTGAAAGAAAACAAAAAAATTACTAAATTTGGATACTTAAAAAGTTTAAGAGCCATGTCAAAGCAAATGGCACTAAAAATTGATATTCCCAAACAAATTTATTGCTTAAAACAAATGATGGAATTTGTTTGGAATTGAAGTTAGGTAACAGTGAAGCAGTGAGTTCTGCACTATGAACCATTTCCAATTGAACTATCAAATTTAAAGCAATTTCCAGCTCGTCTGTTAAAATTAAGAAATTCCAATCGAACTGTCATTTTTTCTCATCATCAACATCAGTACTGTAACCATCCTTTAATGGCTTTATTTTGGACTAAGGTTCTCTAAACCAGACATGCTGAATTGTCTGCACTATTCTTAAAAGTTTTAGTTGCTGTATGTCTTTGAGCAGAATATTCTTAAATTGTACTGATTGTGAATGGAAAATTAAAGCCAGGACCTAGTGAAAGTCGTGTGTGCTCCACAGTTGAGTTCATAGTCTTCGAATTATTTACCTGGATTTAACTGTTTAGTTTGTTTCATGTGCAAGCTTTTTGTATTAAGCAATCAAATCATGGTTACTAATACCAATGAAAGCAGTAAGTGGTCTATTTTTGTGTTAATTACGGTTTGGTATGCTAAGTAAATTGATTTAATTACTTGAAAAACTACTTGTTGTCGAGTGTTCTATGGTCACACTCTTATCCATGGTCATTTTTGTCTTGAAAATATCTGCTAATACGAATGAAGAGAATGATTAAGAAAATAAAACTGATAAGATGAACAAAGCTATCACCACATTCAGTTGAGGAATAATGAAATCTGATCTGAAAAATGTGTTCTACTCTTCTTTTATTTATTTACTGCTGAGGTTTATGAGGTTCCCTCTCACATTCTAGAAATTACATCACATCCCTGACGTTCCAAGTTGTGTTACAATTTCCTCCCTTTGTTAATCCACTACTAGGTCAACTAACGGATTTTGATGACATTGGCATTCAACAATTTCAAAATGTCAATTTTAACCTTAATAACCACAAACTGGCCTGTTAAACCTAAAAATAACACATCCCACATCTGGGATTGAGAAGGAAAGAGAGAGAGAATGGAGAAGGCCAATGATGGGTGATGATTATGGTGATGGTGGGTACTATAGATAGAGGGATTGGTGGGGGCTGGCATGCCTCTGCAATCCATTTTCTCTTGCATTTATAAATCGCCATTACAAGTGCCGGTTATAGAGAAATCAAGCAAGTGTGCATCAGCAGTGTTGGATCATTAGGGAAGATGGGATGGATTTTAGGTCGTAGGACCTCCTTTTAAATCTCATAAACACTTTCTGATTGGGAAATATTAATAACAATAAAAAAGAAAAAGAGACATTGTCATGCTTTTGCATCCAGTGTTCCTTAAGTTGTTACTTTTGCTAATTTCCTTAAGGACTGTCAAAAAATTTCTGTACTTACAAAGTAGGATAAAGGAAGGTGCAATGAAGTTGTGGTGTTGCCTTTGTGGCTTCACATTCCAAATGTGTTGTTCTACAATGCTTGCATTAATTTGATTTCAGTTGTCTTAGCTTTCTTATCTTTGACTTGTCTTTCATTGTCTGTACTTCCTGAGCAGTTATGAGAATTTTAGAGATTTAATTCTTCACAACTCATGATTTCTCATGATGCTTCAGATTGAACCAACATCCTGTTTTTGACTGCCTAATTCGGTGTGTTGGCTTGATTTTGCCACTCGACCACGAGGAGAGCAAGAAAGGAGAGACTTTCATGGGTATAGCTTCTTAACTTCAGGTACTAAAGGGATTTGATTGTATCTCACACTCTATATATATTGTGTATCATGTAAACAAGTGTATCAAGTTGAGTGAATGAAAGATGTAGCCCATAGGGTTTTGTGTGTGGATATAGGCCAAGATTAGCTAAATCATGTTACACATTTTGTATTCTTTCTTTTCTTTTTTTTGTCTTTATTATACATATTCAACCTTATTGTCATATTGCAAAATTCAACTGCATGTATATTATATGGTTACTACTATTCTGTCTTGTTCCATTAAGAAATTTTTTGTAACAAGCATTTCATAGAATTGCAATTTATGACTCTAATAACTATTCTAATTTTTTTTTATTTTTTTTTATTTCTTTTTTTTACATTTTATTGAATAAAGTAAACGAAGTTGGGCAAATTAAACTGTTATATATATACTCAGGATAAATTATCATAGTTTTCTTTTAATAGTTCCACATTCTTTGAGTGTTGTATTGAATGCTTTGTGCCAAAGAAAAGCCAATAAAAATGATGGATATATTTTTTCAATTCAATGGTGAGGTCCTTAGGGAGCATATAACTAGAACATTGAGCAGTACTTGCACCCTTTGTATAGTTAAAAAAGAAAAGAAGAGGTAGCAATGTTCATTATCCCTTTGTCTGTTTGAGATTGGCATTGTTTTAGGGGGGTGGGAAATGCGAAGTGAGATTGGCATTGTTTCTTGAAAAAACACAATAACTATGTTAATTAATTTCATATTACCATAATTATAAGTTGGGTGTTTTACTGCATTAAGATTTCTTGCTATGTTGCAACTAGCTAACGATGAAATCCAATTGGTCTCAGAGTGTAGACGTTAGATGATTTAATAAATGATCTTAACAACCTTATATATATAACATTGATTACGCTCCACATAAGACACATTGGTGAACAAAAATGCTTTGATATCAATTCACTTTTAAGAGGTTTTTTTTTTTTTTTTTGGCACTCAGCTGAATGGCTGCCTCAAGAGTTGCATCTTGCTCTAATTTATGCGACATGGATAACGAAACGAAGAGAAAACTGCTTTCATTCATTTACGATTTGTTGGGCATAGTCATACTATCAGAGTTATGCCTTATTTATTTATTTATTTTTTTGATCAGCAAAAAAAGATTTATTGAAGAAAAAAGCAAAGTATAAGAAAATTATACCAACAAATCAGGAAGTGCATGAAGCATCAAAGCTAACCTCCACAATCCCAACTAGGTTGGCACCGCAAAGGAAGCATAATCATTTGCAAGCACTTAACCCAAGATTGATGAGAAGCCAATCAAGAGCATGAAAAACAAAAACAGAATACCAATCCAGAAAAAACAAAACAAACAACAAAAAATCTTCACCAGCTCCAAATCATTGAGATTCCAACAGCAGATAACATGCGACTGATTAATTCACTCCCATAGCAGCAAAAAACCAGAACTCCAAACATTGAAGGCAGATTACAAAACACAGCATATCACAGATCACAGATCTCAAAACACAGCAGATGATCACAAAACACAGCAGGTCCCCCAC
>JAXFYN010001242.1:0-39154 GCA_036172215.1 Camellia granthamiana
CTGACACAGGCATCTAGACCAGTGAAGACTATAACTTTTATGCTAAGACATGATTTTTGGATATATGTTAGTTTGTGGTTAATGTTAAGACATGATTTTTGGATATATGTTCGCTTGTGGTTGATGTTAAAACATGATTTTTGGATTTTGGATATGTTAATTTTGTGGGTAATGGTGATTGGATATTAATTGGATGAGAAAATGAATTAATGCTTCATTACAGCTATTTGAATGGGAGTTATTATTTTATATTAGTGCTATTACAGGTATTTTTTTTAGATTAATCAAATAAAATTAGCACAATTTCAAAAAAAAAAAGAGGATATGACGGCGTTTCTACAAACGCCTCTTAAACCCTACATATCAACGGTCATATTATTTAAAAAAGATACGACGGTGTTTTTCCAAAACGTCGCTAAATATCGTAAGTGACGTCAGCGTGTCTTTAGTAGGACATTTGGAGGCATTTTCAAAACGCCGCCTATACTAATATCACAACGTTTGTAAAACGCCATAAAGCTATAGCGACGACCTCGTCCTCGGCGTTTGGTGCTAAGCATCACAAAAGGAATTGACAGTGTTTTTAGCACTTATAGCGGCGTTTTTTAAACGCCACTAAAAGTTGAATTTCTTGTAGTGTAGGTTATTGACAAGTGTCGTTTCTCCTTGCTTGAGAATGTGTTGTAGGTACTGTAATTTGTGTTTTTTCATTTTTTGTAGGTCAAGTTCACCATAATGCTAAGGACCAATAGCGACAATTACTGATTCATAGGCATTCTGATTTACCCTACGTAGTTGATCATGCGCTCCGCAGATACCATGCTCTAAGGTTGTATGACACAATCTTGCTAGGTTTTTGAAGAAACAGATATCCTTTCTTATTACTTGAGTTATGAATTACACAATTGTATTTATATATACAATACAGAAGTAAGCTTGTAACTAATCATTGTAACTACCTAACCAATTCCTAACCACTTAACCAATTCCTAACTGACTAGATAGTGCTCTGGATGTAACTGATTGAGAATGTACAGCTGGAGCTGTAGCAGTTGCACCTGATGCAACTGATTCTGAAACTAAAGCTAGAGCTGCTGGAGCTGCTGGTGAACCTGTTGCTGGAGCTGCTGTTGTTGTGGTTAGCTTATCACCCTCCTGCAAGCTGATGGGAGAAGGAGAGACCAGAAGCTTGGCTTGAAGAAATTGAAACCGAGACACAGAGAGAGGCTTTGTAAAGATATCTGCAATCTGATCCAGAGAAGGAACATAACGAAGTAAAATCTGTTTGCGGGCAACTTTTTCGCGAATGAAGTGACAATCAACTTCGATATGTTTGGAACAAGTGTGAAACACAGGGTTAGAGGCTAAGGCAATTGCAGGGAGGTTATCACACCATAAAATGGGAGTAACAGAGGAAGGAAGCTGAAGCTCATGAAGCAACATTTGCAACCAGGTGAGTTCAGCAGCCGTATGTGCCAGAGACCTGTATTCTGCCTCGGTGGAGGAACGAGACACTGTGGGTTGTTTTTTTGCTGACCAAGAAATCAGATTCGAACCAAGATACACACAATAGCCAGAAGTACTACGACGATCGAGAACATCACCAGCCCAGTTAGAGTCAGAAAAGGCTTGTAAATCGAAAGAACTAGGACTGAATGTGAGACCATGAGTTAAAGTCCCTTGAAGAAAGCGAAGCAATCTCTTGACTGAAGCAAAATGCCCAACAGTTGGAGCATGCATATGTTGACAGGCTTGATTAACTGACAGAGACAAATCAGGCCTGGTGATTGTAAGGTATTGAAGTGCCCCAACGATACTGCGATAAAGTTCAGGTTGACTAAATGGAATATGAGAATCTGAAGAGAGAGAAGGCTTGACAGAACTTGGGGAATTTCAAGGCTTGCAATTGGCCATCCCAGCCTTAAGAAGAATTTCAGAGGCGTACTTATGTTGAGACAAAAAATAAGAATCACCACAATCCTTAATGGAGACGCCCAAAAAATAGGAAATGTTCCCCAACTCTTTCATAGCAAAAGCAGTATGCATGTGAGCAATAAGAGAGGCAATGTGAGAAGAATTATTGCCTGTGACTAGGATATCGTCAACATAGACTAAGAGAATAGTGATGGTAGAAGTTGTCCGTTGAATGAATAAGGAATTATCACAGTGACTGTTAATGAAACCTTAGGATAAAAGAAAAGTAGAGAAGGTGGAGTACCAAGCTCTCGGAGCTTGCTTTAAATCGTAGATAGCCTTTTTTAATAGACAAACATGATGTGGATGAGCAGCACTAGAAAAACCAGGGGGCTGAGTCATGTAAACTTCCTCCTCCAAGGTCCCATGAAGAAAAGCATTACTTATGTCAAGTTGTTTGAGAGGCCAATTATAATGCAAGGCAACACACAATAAAATGCGAATGGTGGGTTGTTTGGCGACAGGGCTAAAAGTTTCAGTATAGTCGATACCCTCCTGTTGAAGAAACCCCTTGGCAACCAAACGAGCCTTATAACGAGCAATAGATCCATCAGAATTACGCTTAATGCGAAAAACCCACTTGCAGCCTATGGCAGATTTTGAAGAAGGGAGAGGAACCAAGGACCAAGTACCCTGGGCTAGAAGAGCATTATATTCCTCCAACATGGCAGTATGCCAGACAGAGGATTGAAGAGCTTGCTGATAGGTCAATGGTTCAGTGTCAAGATAGACAGAAGGAGAGGCCAATAAGGCGTGAGAGGAAGTTTTTGACCGAGTGAGCATTGGGTGTGTGTTGGTGGTAGAAGGAGGAAGAGGAAGATCAATTGAAATAGAAGAAATGGGAATAGAAGAAGGAGGCTGGATATTAGCAGAAAGAGATGGATCAGTAGAGGCAGTAGACTAAGAAGGATGAGCAGAAGAGGGGGTAGGCTGAGCAGAAAAGGAAGGCAAAGAATGTGAAGATAGGACAGCTGGCAGAGGAACAGAAACAGACGGAGTAGGACACGAAGATTGAAAATTGAAGGAAGGAGACCAGAAAAAAGACTGAAGCTGAGCCAAAGTCTGAGAAGTGGGAGCAGAAGAGGCTGTTGCTGGAGCTGGAACAGAGGTGGTACGAAATGGAAAGATTTGCTCATGAAAGATAACATGGCGAGACAAATACACCTTCCCAGAGGAAGGATCTAAGCACCGGTAGCCTTTGTAAGAAGGATGATAATCGAGAAACACACACAAAGTAGATTTAGGTTGCAGTTTGTGAGATGTGTAGGGTTTTAGCCAAGGAAAACATTGACAACCGAAGACACGCATAAAAGAGTAATCGGGAAATTTATGAAACAACAATTCATAAGGAGAAGAATGAGGAGTTGTAGAACTAGGCAAACGATTAATCAAAAAGATAGCTGTAGAAATGGCATCAAACCAGTACTTGATGGGAAGAGAAGAATGATGAAGCAAAGCAATGGCAGTCTCAGTGATATGCCTATGCTTCCATTCAGAGACGCCATTTTGAGGCGGTGTATGGGGACAAGAAATCTGATGGAGAATGCCATGAGTGTGAAAAAATTGAGTCATAGATGAATTGACAAACTCAGTGCCACCATCAGTGCGAAAAATTTTCAGTTGAGTAGAAAATTGATTTACAACATAAGCTGTGAATTCCACAAATTTAGCAAAAACTTCACTCTTGTAACATAAGGGAAAAAGCCAAGTAAACTTGCTATATTCATCAACAAAGATTACATAGTATTTGTACCCAGAAACAGATGGTAAAAATGGTCCCCAAACATCACTGTGAACTAGTGAAAAAGGTTTATTTACAGTGGAGTTAGACAGATGAAAAGGTAATCTGTGACTCTTGGCCACAGAGCAGTGAACACAAGGGGAATCATTATTCTTGGCTTTATTACAAGCAATAGAAAGTGAAGACTTCAGTTTATTAAACTTGAGAGGGGATGGATGACCCAACCTCTGGTGCCAAACATTTTCAGGCACAGTAGTGGCAGTGGAATTAAAGAAAGCATTATGAGAAATAGAAGAAGGAGAAACAGCTGCAGCAGATGAAGAAGAAGCAGGCATGGATGATGCATGGAAATGATATAAGCCATGAGAATTAAGGCCCTTGTGCAAGATGCTCTTCGTGTGCTTGTCCTGAATAACGAAGGAAGAATCATCAAATGTAATTGTACAATGATTATCTTTAGCAAGTTTTTGCACAGACACAAGATTAGAAGCAATAGGAGTGTGCAAAACTTTATTGAGTTTGAAAGTATGATGTGGAGTGGGCAAAAGACCCTTGCCAGTGTGAAGAATAGGGATAGAAGTACCATTACCAACAGTGATATGATCAGAACCTTGGTAAGGTTGATGAAGACTCAGAGTGGACAGATCATTAGTCATATGATCAGAAGCTGCTGAATCAAGATACCATGGGGAAGAGTCATACTGAGATGGAGCAGAGGCCACATAAGCATGAGAGTTAGACAGGCCAGTTGATGATTGTGAAGATTGATAAGATTGATAAGACGGAGAGGCAGTTTGCTGAGTCTGTGGCTGAGGAGGAAGATAAGTAGCATCTAATCTATGCCATCAATCCAAGACTGAGTGATTAGTCTTACCACAAATCTGACAAATCAAGTGGCTGTTGTGTTGTCCTCCTGAAAATTGTCGACCTCTCCCTCTAGAAGAGTTTCGACCTCTGTAGCCAGATCCAAAACTACCTCTGTTACCTCTGAACGAAGACCGACCTCGGCCAAAAGAGCCATGAGTAGTAGCATAGGCAATGGGGGATTCATGTGCCTGAAACTTCTTTGTTTTGGAATCAATATGCAGAGACTCTGAACAGAGAAGAGAGGAAAGTTCCTCCATAGAAATAGCTTCAGGTCTTGCTCGGATTGTAGTCTTCAAGGCATCAAATTCATCTGGTAAACCGTTCAAGGTGAGAAGAACAAGATCTTCTTCTTCTATAGGAGAAGAATCAAGTGCAAGTTGATCTGCCAGATTTTTAATCTGGGACAAGTATTCCTCAATTGTCTGAGAGCCTTTAGTCATAGTATTCAAACGATTCTTCATTTGATGAATATGACTACGAGACACAGTAGTAAATCTTTTACAAAGAACATTCCAGACTTCAACACTGTGTTGTAGATGCAAAACAGAAGAAAAAATGACAGGTGTTAGGGTAGCTGTAATACAACTCAGGAGATGTGCATCAATCTGTTTCCACTGTGCATATTCTGGATTGATTTCTTCAGCTCCATCAACTTTTTTGATTGTTAATGGTGGAGGAGGAGAAGAACCATCAACAAACCCTAGCAGATTTGTAGCACGGAGAATATAGAGAACTTGACTTCTCCAAATGATATAATTTGATGGATCTAGCTTGACAGTTATAAAAGAATTGAGATTTGAGATGAGAAGACTGAGATTTGGAGGAAGATTGCTTGAGGTAGTCATTGAAGATGTAGAAGAATTCATTGAAGATTTGTGAAGCTGCTTGAAGATTTTGAAGAACTACAAAGAAATCAATATCAGAAATTCAGAGTGCTCGTGAGAGCTATAGGGGCTCTGATACCATGAAGAAACATATATCCTTTCTTATTACTTGAGTTATGAATTACACAATTGTATTTATATATACAATACTGAAGTAAGCTTGTAACTAATCATTGTAACTACCTAACCAATTCCTAACCACTTAACCAATTCCTAACTGACTAGATAGTGCTCTGGATGTAACTGATTGAGAATGTACTGCTGGAGCTGTAGCAGTTGCACCTGATGCAACTGATTCTGAAACTGAAGCTAGAGCTGCTGGAGCTGCTGGTGAACTTGTTGCTGGAGCTGCTGTTGTTGTGGTTAGCTTATCAGTTTTCATCAATGCGAATGGAAACATGATCTCTTCTTCTCGACATGTTCATCTCCTAGTAATACAAACCTACTTGTAACAAACAAATGGTTAAAATTTTGTCTAAAAGTAGGGTACAATTCCTATTCCCAAGATTGTACATACATAACTTGGCTTGATTTAAATGAAATTTCCTACCATATAGGTTTTTTTGGTAGAAAAAAAGGTAATTGCAATTCAGTTAGTAGAAAAGCAATGGACAAAAATTTTTAAACTTTTTAGTATTCACTTTGATTGAGGACCAAATTATGAAATCATATTTGTTTGGTTCAATTTTTCAAAAACTGTTTTTAGATGAGTTTTCTAATGAAATCAAAGTTGAAGTTCCTTGACAATCCGAATTGTGTGAAGAGTTACTAGAAATTTGTGTTCAAGTAAGCCAAGCTCCAATTAAACTCAAACTAGAGTGGAGAGCTATGGAAGTGACTGAGACAATGAAGTTAAGCCAAGTGAAGGGGTAGAAGTGAAAAAGAAAAAGGTTAGAGATTGTTGATGCTCTTTGGGTTAATGTTGTTTCTAATAACCATCTTCTATCTTCATTAAATGTGTTTGATGTTCTCATCTCTTGTATAGTTATGAGGAGTTTGCTTGTTGTGTTGATCCTAAGTGTGACTGATGTGAACTGCTCTCATTTGGAAGTGATCAACCCCTCAGTGGAAGTCAACTGTAATCCAAATGAAGGGGCTTCAAAGGAAAAGAAAGAAATTGAAGAGGATATGGGTAATTTAAATGAGTTAGCTCTTTAACAATCTTCACATCCCAAAGGGGCTCCTCAGATCCTTTCCGATGGAACATTCAGCATCCCTATTTATTAATTTGTTTATGAATGCTTTATAAAGGGATGTGTTTCGCAATACTTTAGCAAGCTTTGAATTATTTTGACAGGTACATCAAAATCAAAATGCCGAGTCCTAGTTAGGCGCAATAGCTTTTTTTTTTTTTTAACATGTATATGATTGGATATTATGGATTGTGGGAGTTTATGAAGTACGGATAAGGACACGAGGCACAGCAATTTCCAAAAATAGAGACACGGCGGGCGACACGGCAAATTTTATTTTATATATTTTTATGTCTTATGTAGATTCAAATTACATTCATCCTAAATCAAAATTAACAAACACTAATATAGTAACATTAATTCAATAAATATGACCACTACATTTAAACAAATTAATAGATCATCCATTCACAAAAAAGTCATAATAAACGATAACAAGAACTAAGAAGAGAACGGAAAAACATTCAACATCCACCAATATTCTTCATAAAAGCACTAAATAAGAGAGACAAAAAAAATAAAAATAAAATAATAATAATTTAGCCCGCTGTGTCCCATGTTGTGTCCCCATATGGTCACGCGTGTCCCCTACCTTGTCCCATGCCATGTCCCCATATGGAGACGCGTGTCCCTGCCGTGTCCCTTACAAAAAAAAAAAAAATCATTAAATTAAAGGCCCAGGCGTGTCGCCGTGTCCCCTTGTCGGATATTGCCATAGGTGGGAGTTATTCCCTATATTTTTTTCTATATTAAATAAGATTTTATTCTTGCTTACATTATAGAGATGATTACTAGTATCTAAAATTAAATTAAATTTAGAATAAAATATTGAGACATGTGTCTCATAGGCCCCGAAGAATAGGAGGGTGCAGTACTTTCTCAATGTGCAAGAGTTGCTCAATCATTTGACCAACATCAAGACTCCACATGAACACAGCCAAGCATCATCATGACCAAGAAGCTTATGTCAACTAGTTTAACAGGGACAAAAGTGCACACTTTACCTTGTTGAGTTGCATGCACAATGATTTCATTGAGGAATTTGAGAAATTTGACAGCACAAAGGACAACAAAGAGGAGTTAGACGAAGAAGGGCTGAGAATTTGGTGCCAAAGGATGACATAGTGACCAAGCATCACAGAAGCAAGCCTAGATGAAAGAGCGACAAAAAGATCAAACGCTATAATTGTGGACAAAAAGATCACTTACACTTAGGAGTGTACTAAGGGTAGTTTGGGATGATCTAAATAAGTATAATTTTTGACTTTTTATAAAATATGAATTAGGTATGGGTTGGGTTTGAAATGATGTGACAGAGAGGTGATGTGACTTAAATTAGATAGGGCTCTTTTGGTTATTACCAACTTCCTCTCTCACAAAAAAGCTGATTATAATCTGCTTATAATCAGCTTTTCACCAAAAAACTGATTATAACCATCTTCCCAAAATAGGCCATAATGTGACTTAAATATGATAGTGACTTTTTGAATTTTTTAAGTTATGACAAACAAGGCCTAAGTCAAAGAAGGTAAATCCTAATACCAACTCTTTAGATATTTTTGTCTGCTCACATTTTTTTGTAGTTCACTCTCTTACACAACAAGGAAACTCCTCATTTACAACAAAAGTGTCGAAACATCAAACACATTTAATGAAGATAGAAGATGGTTAGAAACAATATTAACCCTAAGAGCATCAACTTCTTACCTATTTTCTTTTTCACTTCTACCTCTTCACTTGGTTAAACTCCAATTGTCTCCCAGGCTAAATATGTAGATTATCTTCAGATAGTAGTTGATAGACACTATGTAAAAATAACAAATGGAGTGGAGCCCAAGATCGAAACCAACAATCAAACCGCCTTCATGCACCTGGGGTTCTTGAGTCACAACCCAACGCAAAGCACCACTGGCTAGAAGACCACCTTCTTTGATTCAAATTAGGATAATTGGGGAACTTCTCAGTCCTGTGTCATGAATTCGATTTCAAATAATAAACCTAAACTTGATAATCAAAATAATAATCATCACTCGAGTCTTTGAAATCATCACTGCACTATTTTATACCCAAATCCATAAATGCGAATCACATAATACCTAGCTAGGTTTTGAAACTCAAGCATAAGGCAATATCATGGAGTTCCAAGTAGATGGGTTCCATAAAACAACGGTGTCAAACACATGCAGAGAGCGATTGATTACAAGAAAGCCATACCTGATATTTCTCTGGTTTAACCACATATGGTCTATTACAGTTTCCCATGTTTTAATTATCATATATATATGGTACCTAATTAAAAAGACAGCCACATTCAGAATATCAGAGACAGAGAAGAGAAGACGGCAGCGACCCAAACAGAGGGTCGCGATCTGCTGCGGCCCAGCGCTGCTGTGCCGTTGGCATTCGGCGGCGCGAGAGAGCAAGAGGGAGAGGAAGAGAGAGAGAGAGAGAGAGAGAGGAGAAGAAGAGCATACCGTGCTGTGCCGTTTCTGATGGAGTGAGAAAATGAGATGGAAAAGTGATGGTCCAAAATATTCAATCAACTATTTTTGGCAAGAAAAAGTTGGGCGAAGACAAATAATTTATTGGTAACCAAATTAATTCGGTTGCCATAAATATTATTCAGTTTTTTGGCGACTGAATAGTATTTATCGCCAAACAAATATAATTAGTGACTAAAATTTTCATCGCTATAAATTAATTTGGTCGCCAAAATTTTTTGTGTTCCCGGGCAAAATTTTCAGTTGGCGCCAAACTCAATAGTGACCAAAAATTTAAATTGGTTGCCAAAAATTTAGTTTTTAGAGACCATAAATATTTTGTCGCCAATTATGTATCTTTGGCGGCTAAATTTTTGTTTGGTTGCTAAACAACGTCACCAAAAATGCTTTTTGTTGTAGTGAAAGTTGTTGTGCCCCCGAATTCGGCATCCCATTTGGGTGAATTTGTTAGTTTAGGCACCTCAGTCCTCACTACCACGCCATTTCGCCCTCGCTAACCACTGTATTTGTTCCCCAATACGTATGTATAGATATTTTTTTGATCCATTTCAAGGCCATCGTGTTCAGCAATGCTAGGTATCATGAAAAAATTTTCATGAAAATAATCATGAAAGCTTTGTGACCCTTGGATTACACTTAGAATAAGGGAAAAGTTAGGGATCATGAAAATTTTGTCATGAAAATGATCATGAAAAATTTATGATCCTTGGATTACCTTGATTAGTGTGTAGTGCTTTATTCTAAGTGTAATCCAAGGGTCACAAAGCATTCATGATTATTTTCATGATAAAATTTTCATGATACCTAGCATTGCTGTTAGAATAAAGCACCACACACTAATCAAGGTACTCTAAGGATCATAAATTTTTCATGATCATTTTCATGACAAAATTTTCATGATCCCTAACTTTTTCCCATCATGTTTAGTCCAAAATCAACAATACTGGATTAATAAGCATGTATACACTTAAGGTTCCTAACAATCAATCAGTCCAAACATTCATTTTTCAAGAATGGACAATCTCCGAGCAAGATGGCACAGTATATATATATATTATAAAGAGTAGAAATCACAGCATATTGAGATTTTTTTGTTTAAAAAAAAAATGTGTATAGAGAAAATTCTGATATAATATTATGGGTTTGTTTCGATATTCATTGTAGTAATTTTATTTTAGGGCACAATTATCATTAAAATAAATTTTCATTAAGTATGTATATAGAGATAAATAAATATGTGGAAATAGAATTTTCCCATATTTATATGACAGGGTTGTATTCAGTTTTATAATCAAATCTCTAAACTAAGTAAGTTAGTCCAAACCTCGGGTTAGTGGCCTGAGACCTGAGGCTTAGGGTCTACTCTCTTTATGTCTTAAATTCGATTCTCCTATTCAATATAAAATCCTTGAGATCGCAAAGTGCAGGAAAAACTATGTCGAAAAACTTGTTCGAACTTAGTGGTCCATCTTACTTTAAAAATAAAAATAAAATAAAATAAAAGTTAGTTGATAAAGGGCTACGTGTTAGAGCGGTGACCAATTCCAAAGTGATGACAGATGAAGTCTTTCCCATGCATGGCATACAAGTGTCTTCTCCATGCCACCAACTTACTCCATCTGTCAAATTACATATGTATATATGATATATTCATTATCTATTTCTCTAGAGTTTTTGTTGCATTGCACTGTCTACATGCATGCAGATCATACTATACATAATACACTCAATATGACTAGCCAAGACTTTGCTATTCTCACTACAATGTCCACTCTCTCTTCAATCTCATGTAACCTCATCATCAAAAAAACAATCCCATTCTACATATCTACTAAATTAATAGTGTCCTATAATGCTGCAATTTCTCATAAAACCCCAAAACATATCTCTGTTTCAGGCCACCAGTGGTTAACCCAAAACCTATCTGACGCACCATCAAAAACTCCGCAGGAGTTCCCTTCGCCGCCCGACACCAAACCTTTTGTGCCGCCGGAGGTGCCTCGGACTCCGAATGTTCCGGATTTTGACCCGGTTCAGCCGGAGAAGCCCGCCGACCCTCCGCTGCCACCCGGGCCGAACCCGGAATTTCCTGGCCCACCAAATCCGGAGCTGCCAGTTCCGGATGAACCTCCGCCGCCAATGCCACCGGGTCCGGAATGGCTGCCGGAGGTGTTTCCGCCACGTGCACCGGAGGTCATACCGCTGAAGCTACCGGAGGGGGGGGGGGGGGGGCATCGCACCTATTACAGCCAGATATTTCACCACCTGTGTCCAGTTGATTCAAGTCGATGATCCACTTTTCAAATTCAATGCGACAATCTACCAGAAAATCTAAAAGAATTTTCTCTTTTATATTTTCTTTAGTTATCCGTTAATTATATATTTTACATATCATTAATTTAAAAAAATTGATTTACAAAATAGATTTACAAATCATTTTTTTTTGGAATTATTTGGTTTCTGGTGTGTGGAGTGGCTCGTGTAAGGCGTTTGAATTCATGTGCACATGCTTCATGTGGTTTTCATTGTTAATCAAAAAGGAAATTTAATCAATTCGGTAATTTGTATGCTAAAATTTTATTCCAAAACATTTATGTATGGCTCTAACTCGTTCTAAACATAGAGTTTGCAATGCATCTCAATTAAATTTCAATTTAACAAATTTGTTTATTTATTTGATTTTTAATCGGTAATAGAGTAATTACAATATCTAAAATCCAACAGTTACAAAGCTTAGCAACCATCACTAGCCCAATTTAAGAAAGAAAGAAATAATTATATACAATTTCATATTGACAGAGAAATAAACACCATAAGGTGTATCAAATCTTTTACTATGGGAGTTGAACTCGTGATATTACACAATCACTATAACTTGGTTAAATTTTAATCTTACATTTAGTTTCATGGTAGATTTCTAAACTATATACTCAAAAATTTTGTTCAAAAATTGGTCCAAATTTATTATAAATATGAATTTATAATACATCAATTAAATTTCAACTTCACATTTGCTTTCATGCAGATTTTTTTAGATCAAAAAAAATTCAGAGAGAGTAGACTTATTGTGATAAATAAATACAAAAATCAACCATTGATTAAAAAGAAAATTGAAAAAAAACTGCTTGTCTTTGTTGTGCTAGAATTCTTGCCTACCTTTCACTAGAGCTAATGGTGCATAGTTTTTTGAGATGTCATTAAAATTAAATTTATTTTAGGAAGTTTTGGATTTTATTTTTTTTAAATAGATCTAACACATTTGAACTCAAGTTCAAATGACTTAATAGGTAAGTTACTTGATTACTAATTAAACATGAGTTAATGGTATTGTATGCATTAGATTTAGAATTTTTTTATATGTTTGCAATACAAGAATTTACACATTTGCCGACCACTTTTGCCGACCAAAAAAATTTTGGTCGCAAAAAAATGACATTTGCCGACCAAAATATTAATTAGTCGCGAATGATAATTATTTTTGGCGACCAAAATGAGTTGGTCGCAGAAGGTCACATTTTGGCAACCAAAAATGAGTTAGTCGCAGAAATTGGTATGCTTTTGGTGACCAACTTCAAATTTGGTCGCGGAAGGTTACATTTTGGCGACCAAACAAAATTAGTCGCCAAATTAGTACTTTTAGCGACTAATATTTTAGTCGCCGTTGATTGAGATTTGGCGACTAAAAAACTTTGTTGGCGAAGGTACCTTTTCTACGACTAATTTTATCATTTGGTCGCGAAAAGTGTGGGAGGGAAATTTGAAACATGAAGAGGGAAAATGAAAATTTTTTGCGACAAAAAAAAATTTGGTCGCCATTTATAAAACGACGTCGTTTTGTACCCACTCTCTCTAAAAATTTGGTCGCCATTTATAAAATTTGGTCGCCATTTCTAATCCCGTCTCTCCTCTCTGTCTCCAGCTCGCTCTCTGTGTCTCTCTATATGTTGATCCACCCTTTCCCTCTCTCTGTATTCTCTCTCTCAATCGGTGCCCACTCTCTCTAGCTCACCGAAGTCCCTCACCACCATTGCTCACGTCCGTCGCACATCGCCATCGCCATGGACCAAAGCAAATGAGAAGTTCCCTTTTCATCCATTCATATCTGGTAACATTCACAGAAAGGTTATTTACAGATCTAGGGTTTTGGTAACTTCAGGATTTAGGGTTTTATTTTCGATCTCAGAAATCTCAGAGATCGTTTTCTACCCGAGAATTCCTTTACATTGATGTATCACACTACTCTTCAACTTTATTGACTTCCCATTCTTCGCCTCTGAACTTTATGTTTATCCCTTTTAGGGTTTATTTGACTCTGCTATCACAGTACAAATATCTATTTGGGTTACTTCTCCGATCAAGTTGCAGTGTTAAGAAGATTATTATGTTTGAGTTTGAACTCCTCATGAACAGTATTTAGGTGGATTTTACTCCGACACTCTGTTTTATGTTTGATATTTGGTGGGTTTTACTCTGATCCTCTGTTTTGTTGCTGAGAATTATCAAAGGAAAAACAAACCCAGATTAAATCTTTGCTTAATTGCTTTTTTCACAGACTTGGGAGTATTGTTTTCTTCACTTTGATGTTCCTTGTGAATTGCTTTTGTTTCCACATCTTGTTACCCTTTTAACTGTGGAATATGGATATATAGATGCAGATGATACATGTTTAGCACTTTACATGATGTTAACCTATTCAAAGAATTTCCCTATTTTCTTTTCACTTTTTGGCTATTGAAGTAATTGGATTTGACTTGGATATGGCGAAAGCGGTTGGAGAGGGGCATGCCATTGAAGGGAGGGGATGAGATTGAAGTATAGCTCTAGATTGTTTTAGTAATCTAAATTGTCTTATGTTGCTCTGCCATGTGTTCTGAATTTTATGCTTGCCGTCCTTGTACATCCTTCTTCAAATAAGAAAAGATAGTGAAGAATACACAGGAGTCCTTCCAAATCCATAATGGGCTGGTGCTTATTTTGTTTGCATGGATTGATAGAATATCTAATTGCCTTGTACTTTATCTTTTAAAATTTTGTCTGTTAATGTTTGTTGAAGTTTCCTATGATTATCATTTATTTCAAACTGGGATGGTCAACATAGATCAGCAGGTTATAGATAAATATTAGAACAATGTTTTTCCATGATAATAAAGTCCACAAAAACCCTATTCATCTAAGCAGACTATAACAACTATCAATCCATCTCAGCCTGTTAATCTCCAAGGGAACATGGGGTTAATCAATTCTTGCGTATGCCATTTTGCACTGATATTGATATTATTAGCTTCCTTGTGCAGTTTTTCAGGCATCCTACTTTTCCTTTGCTGGTTTTTTTTTTCATTTTTTGATTTTTGCTTTTTGGGTGAAGAACTGTTTGTTAAAAATCAGATTACTTCTCTGATTCGCAGATTGCTATGACCCCTTGGATCCAAATGGTAATGTGACAGTTACCTTCGACATTCTCCAATGGACAGTTGATGGCTACGTGGTTAGTATCAAAATTAATAATCTGCTTAAGACTGCTTTAGCATGTTATTTGGAAGAGTAAAGTAGTTCAATGTAGCCCCAGATGTATTTGGCATTGAGGAAGATTTGGAAGAGCCAGAGCATATAGTCAGTGTGGGAAACCTGAATTAGTTCAACAAGCAATAGATATTGGTAAGTTCCTGATCAATGGTTATGGCTGTGATACACTAATTATTGTTTGCTCAGGCGTACTGTAAGAAAGTGAAAAAGTTGCAGGCATTTTACTTCAATCATCGAGTATTAACTTTATCTAGTCTGGCAAAAAATGAATCAAACCCTTTTTGCACTATTGTATAGCTCTTAAGTTGTTACTTTTATTTGTCATTTAGTGACATAGATTAGAGACACAAAGCATTGTTATTTTAACAAGACGTCATTTTTGAAGATTTTTTATTTTTTATTTTTTGTGTTCAAGGAATGAATCTGATATTTCTATCTTACTTTTTTCTCTGTATTTTGCCAATTATCGTTAGGTAATATACTTATTTTTCTTTTACACATTTCTCTTAACATTCAAACACCCTTTAACAAATAGACCAAAGAATCTTTGTCGTTTAACACTTTATGTGAATATTTTAATGGATGGTGTCACTTTTGGACAACTCTAACTAAGTTTCGAACTTATGTGAAGTAGTTGCTAGATGAACCTACCTGGACTTTGGTTTTTGGCAAGACCTCTCGATATTTTAGCTCCTGAAACCTAGTACATTAGACTGTAGCCATTGGACTTCTTCTGCACAACTATCTTTGCTTGAAGACGAAATGCGGAGGGTAGAAAGAGTAAATGTAAGGCACACGCTTAAAGTTTCATTGCTTCGCAGTTTATTTTACAATAATTTATGTGTATCTGATATCAGTACGTTGAATATCTTTATAGTTTACAGAATTTGTGACTTTTTGGCTTGCTGTTGTCTATTTTCAAGTTTAAATATTATCTTTATTGCAGATCCAAGGGATTTAACATCATTTTCAAAACGGGTTCAGGCCCAAAAATCACCCCAAAAATCTGAATATCTGGGCATGACTTGCATTTTAGACATGATGTTACTTGGGTTTCACTGGTTTCTTAACATAGAATTCATAATTTCTTTTATGAGTTACATCTTTTGATATTAGAGACTAGTTTTTCTTGCTTGATATTCTCTGTCAAAGCACGAAAAGGACAAATCACAGCTCATTTATATGACAAAGAGTCTTGAATTTTGTTCACAACTAGTATATAATTTTTGATCATCATGCAGGTGGATTCTGTAGTTTACCTTGTTGACGCGTACGACAAAGAGAGATTTGCAGAGGCCAAAAAGGAGCTAGATGCCCTCCTCTCAGACGATGCACTTGCAAATGTCCCGTTTCTCATACTTGGGAACAAGATTGACATACCCTATGGATGCCACTGCTGCATGAATGTAATTATTGGGAATGTAAAGTTTAGTATGTAGCTTTTACCTTGTTATCTTGCAGACAGTCTTGCTATTTTTTTGGTGGGGAAGGTTAAGTTGATTCTATGTCTGTCTCTCTTTGTACTTGACACGATTGTAAAGAAATTAAGTTGTGTTGTAATTTTTATGATTGATGGGGAAATGTTCTGATCTTTTGCATTCCATGGCAACTGAGCGTGAAATGTTGTATTTTTGTCCCAAATTCCCAATAGCTTTTGCTAATCAAAGCCCCAAAACTAGTAAGGGCACTCGTGCCCCAGTAAGTTATACTTTTGCCGACTAAATAAAGTAGTCGTTGTATAACCAAGTACATTTAGCGACTAAATAATTAGTCGTTAAAATTATTAATTTTGGCAACCAAAGGATTTGGTCGCGAATAGGTCTATTGCCGACTAAAGTTTTAGTTGCGCAAAACATGTTTGGTCGCAGAATGTAACAATTGGCAACCAAAATTTTTGGTCGCGGAATATCACGATTGGTGACCAAAATTTTTTGGTCGCGGAATGTCACCATTGGCGACCATAATTTTTGGTCGCAAAATGTGTCAATTGGCGACTAAGATATTTGGTCGGCAAAAGGTGACTTTTCGCGACCAAAGTGTTTTAGCGACTAAATGAATTAGTCGCGGTAATGATATATTTCGCGACCAAAAATTTAGTCGGCAAATCCGACTTTTCCCGACCAACCAAAATTTTGGTCGCAAATTACTTTTGCCGACCCTCAATTGGCGACCAAAGTAGCGACCAAAAAAATTGGTCGCGAATAACTTTTGCCGACCAAAAATAGACTTTTAGCGACCAATTTTTTTGTTGCCAACTTTTATATCTTAATGCAATTAACTAAACGACTTAGTTGTTCAGTTAACTCTGGCTCCTAATTGAACAGTAATTAATGGAATTGTACGTATTGGGTTCAAATCTTCTCTATTATAATAGATTGTAATGAATTTTTTTTATTACGTTATCGAATGGTTAAGGAAAGATTATTATTATTATTATTAATTTGAAAAAAAATTATATTAATATTTTATGACTGTTAAATAAAATGAATAAAAAAAAATTTCTTTTGATATTTTGAAGTTAGTTGTCTTGTGTTGATAAATAAAAAAAAATTGAAATAAAATAAATAAAAATAATATTTAAATAGTATGAAGAATAAAAGATAGTGTATTAAAAAAGTGTCTAGTTAAAATGCAAACCCAAAAAATAAAAAAAAGTATATAGTTAGCCTTCGTTTGGGATGCGGATTATTTTTTGGCTTTTTGACTTTTTGACTATTTTAGTATGGGGCAAAATTCTCGTTTGGGATGAATTTTTTGGTTTTTTTGACTTCTGTGAGAGGAAAAAATGAAATGATTATAATTTGGATGTGACATTTTGTTTTATTGACTTTTTAGCATATTTTATTTTTTTGTAGCTAAAATAGCCCCAAAACCACATGTCAAACATAAATAAATAAAAATTAAAACTAAAATATAACAAAAATTTTAGGGTAAATTATAAATGAGTGATTCTATTTAACACCATTAATATTCGTAGTACATACCATTAGTAAATTAAATTTATATTATAATAATATCCTTTAATGAAATGACTATTAAGGATAATATGGAGTGTATTTTACTCATTCAAAAATTTCATATTTAAAACATACAAAATACTGTTCACACACCATCATTCCAATAGGGATTAGGGTTTTAATTTATAGACATTGTATTTCTTTCTCATCGTCACCATTAACATACACTCATAATATCTATAGCAATCTCGATTTTGACTTGACTTTTTGTAACAAGTCCGTGGGGGGACCTCGCTACAGCTCGGACTCGATTTTGTTGTCACGATTTTTAATCTTGAACCAAAGAGTTCAAATCCGGCAAATCGTTTTTGAAAACAGATTTTTTGAAAGAAGTGCCAAACATGGACTGCTTTGCCAGATACAGAGTCGCCACCTAAATATTTTATTTTTGGGAAATTTAGGAAACCCTGACTCGTTTGCCTAAGGCCACATGTCCGTCATCACCAAAGTTGCCTCGGCTCGGGAACTTGGGTACGATTGGGGAAGGTCACTTTGTGAGCACCCCCACTCGCCCAATCAAAGATCGGCCTCTACTAACCATGATATCTATTTTTGAAAACATTGTGTGTTCTTATTCCAGTTATTAGCCTAGGTTACTATGTGATACGCACAGCATACAAGTATAGACTGAGTCGTCTGAATTGGAACAAAACACTTTATGTTTGTTTGTGAAAATGGTTTGCTACTCACAAGTAGGCTTAAAATGCGGATTTTGCTACCCTCGGGTGGGCTTAGAAAACATGATTTGCCACTGTCTAGTGGGCTTAAAACAAACATTTGATGAATTATTCCAATCCAAATAACCTAACCTCCACCCACAGGCATCCAAGCAGGTATATCACATAAGCAGTTAGTCTCATGGTAAGCATGCTATCATGGCAGTCACTCACACGCATGCAAGGATGATAAAGCATAAAAACTCACTGAGTACTCCAAGCCAAAACAGAAGCTCATTAGAAATCCATGCATGATCCTAGATACACAGAATTGCCTAATGCAACACATGCAAAGATGCAAACTATAGTAGGCTCGACTATTCTAAACATGGCATATGGAATGCTACAGCTAACATGTATTCAACTTGGAATTGAAATACAAATGCAGTTAGTATGATGCGCCGAGCCCGGTGCATGCAAAACAGATGAATGAATGCAAACATGCTGTCATACTGTATGCTAATTGAAATATTCCCTAATCTAACCATCATAAGCAGGTAAATAAAAGGGAAGAAAGACGTGGGGTTGGAAGACATACATCACACTCACGCACACTTATTACAATTATGCCCTCGCATAGAGGGTCCGAATAAATATACAGTCCCGAATAAATACAGTCCAAATAATACAGTCCAAATATGTACATGTAGACGTCCCCGAACGCATCCCGGGCGAGGAGTGCGAGTCCCCTCCCCCCCCCCTCCGGTTCTGGTTCAATATCAGGTCTACTACAGTTCAAGGACTCAAATGTCACGGTTCTTAATCTTGAACCAAAGAGTCCAAATCCGGCAAATTGATTTTGAAAACAGATTTTTGAAAGAAGTGCCAAACATGGACTGCTTTGCCAGATACAGAGTCGCCACCTAAATATTTTTTTAATGGGAAATTTAGGAAACCCTGACTCGATGCCAAAGGCCACGTATTCGTCATCACCAAAGTTGCCTCGGCTCGGGAACTTGGGTACGATTGGGGAAGGTCACTTTGTGAGCACCCCCGCTCGCCCGGTCAAAGACCGGCCTCTACTAACCATGATATCTGATTTTGAAAACATTGTGCGTTCTTATTCCGGTTATTAGCCTAGATTACTATGTGATGCTCGCAGCAAACAAGTATAGACTGAGTCGCCTAAATTGGAACAAGACACTTCATGTTTGTTTGTTTAAAAAATGGTTTGATGGTGCTACCCGTAGGTAGGCTAAGACGTGGATTTGCCACCCTCGGGTGGGCTTAGAAAAACGTGATTTTGCCACTATCTAGTGGGCTTAAAACAAACATTTGATGAATTGTCCAATCCAAGTAACCCAACCTCCACCCACAGGCATTCAAGGCAGTTATATCACATAAGCACGTAGCCTCATGGTAAGCATGCTATTCATGGCAGTCACTCACACGCATGCAAGGATGCTAAAGCATAAAACTCACCGAGTACTCCTAGCCAAAACAGAAGCTCATTAGAAATCATGCATGATCCTAAGTATACAGAAATGCCTAATGCAACACATGCAAAAAATGCAACTATAGCAGGCTCGGCTATCCTAAACATGGCATATGGAATGCTACAACTAACACGTATTCAATTTGGAATTGAAATACAAATGCAGTTTGTATGATGCGCCGAGCCCGGTGCGTGCAAAACAGATGAATGATGCAAACATGCTGTCATACTGTATGCTAATTGAAATATGCCCTAATCTAACCATCATAAGCAAGTAAATAAAAGGGAAGAAAGACGTGGGGTTAGAAAACATACATCACACTCACCCACACTTATTACAATTATGCCCTCGCGCAGAGGTCCAAATAAATATACAGTCCCGAATGAAAGAATAGTACAGTCCAAATAATACAGTCCAAATAATGTACAAATTCCTAATTAATTTACAAATTAACTAAGAAAGCTGTAAAACTGGCATGCAAGCCAGGGACTGCCTTGATTCTGCTCCTTATGATGGAATGATGCATGTTTGGGCTGCTTTGCGCGGAAATCCACTGGAATGCCCCAATTAGCTTCTGTTTTGCAATGATTCTTGAAAAGCGCGCCAAGCCTCGGAAGACCGTTGATTCTTGATATGCTGCAACAGAGAGCAGGAAAGGGGCACAGCAATGTATTTTCACAAATGTATGCATGTCTCGATCCTCGTACCACAAATCACGCATCTCGATGCATGATGGCCGAGGAGCCGAATTGCACAACTCAATATAGAATGAATGCATATGAACACTACAACAAAACCTAACTCCATCATGGATAATCTGGAGTGTCGGTGACTTGGGAATTGAGACACGTTCCGTCACTCGGAGTACGGAACGTACCTCGTTTCCCGTGCCCGGGCTAACTCCTATCCCGAACAAGATGCAATATGCATGATATGCGTGGAATGCAACTAAGATACAATCCTAACATACACAATGCTATGGAATGGCATACACGCTAAACGAGGTAATACATAACCAAGCATACACAATGCTATGGATGAAATGGCATACGCAATGCAATAATGGGCTTACACCAACATGAGAGAGCCTCAGCCACACTCACATAGGAGGCCATCAGATGAAAACAAGACACCTCGAAATGCGTGCATGCGTGCACGTAAATCGAGGACGGACCCTCGGGCACCGAAATGCCACTCTAATGAGACATGGCAAAGACGTGGAATATGACATGCAAACATGCAAAAATCAGTGGCAAAATGAGGGGCAAAACAGCCCCGAAATGAGGCGAAATAACACCCGATGCATGAAATCTCTCTCGAAATGCAAGACTAGGTACATGAAAATGGCTTACAGCTAACGAAGCATGCATAATTTGAATATGAAGTGTAAAAGAAGAAGCAAGGCAGCCCCAAAACTAGCATTTTTACAGTACAAAGCATGGCCAAACAGTGGGCAAAAGCAGGGCTAAAATGGCATACAAAAATGGCTCCGCAAGGGAGGCAATGAGGCAAGTGGTAGATGTACAGCCCAAACAGAAAAAGATCCTTCTACAACACTGAAGAGGGACCAAAAATATGATGTTTTTCAGGAGATGACAAGCCCCAAATCAGTATACAAACATGCTCAAAATGCAATGCAAGATTAAGGCCACAAGAAGGCTATCACACAAAGTATACAAAATATTCATCAAACAGCCAAAGACCCTTAATGAAACATGACAAGGGGGTCAAAATATGGCCACTTTCAGCTCTGATCATGGCCGAAAAACAGAAGCAAGATAAGCTAACAAAACATGCAAAAGTAGGGACCAAAGAGGGGTACAATGGCAAGTGATACATGGAGGTCCCAAACAGTGTTTATCCCTTCTTCAATGTTGAAGAAGGGCTGAAAATAGGCCTAACTACAGTTTACATCATGCTTAAAAACAGATTACACACATGCTAAAAATACCATGCAAAACAATGGCATACAAGAGGGTATTGAAACAAGTGCACAATGGGGGGCTCAAACAGGGTTGAGCCCTGAAAAAAACATGAAGAATGACTCAAAAAAATGACCTTTACAGTTTTGGTCGGAGCTCAAAACAGCAAGCAAATAGGTCTAAAAAATGATACCAAAATGAGTCAAAAAGAGGGGAAATGATGCTTACCCTTGAAGACTACCCCTTGGCTGCCTTTTGGACTGAGAAGTGGTGCCTCCTAGCTGCTGGAAAGCTTCCCAAGCTTCTGGAAATGGAGTAGTGGTGGTGGTGCTTGGTGGTGATGAAGAAATGAGGTGTAGGACTTAGGAATTTTGGAGCTTGAGAGAGAGAGATGGAGAGCTTCAATGCAAGAGGCTTGGGGGAAATTTTGTAACCCTAAAACCAGAGCTGGGCAGCTGGTTATATAGGCCAAAGAGAGGAGAAAAGAGGGGGAAAAAATGGGGGGAAAATGCACCAAGTTTCCCTCCAAAAATGCCAAACCTTCGGCCATGGGTGAAGTGCAAAACAAAATTCACTTTTAGGACACACCTGGGGAGGGGGTTATGGCCGGCCAGTTATAAAGGGAAAAAAAGTCATTTCACAAAATAGGTGGCCGGCCGGCTAGATTTTCTGGCCGGCCAGCTACTTTCTGGGCAAAAAAATGTGTTTCCGGAAAGAAAAGTGGCCGGTGGGTGATTGGTAAGTCCAATGGTGGCCATTCAAGTGTCCAAATTGAAATCCCGGAAGTTAGCTTTCCAATGGCGCAAACCTTGCATTAAAATTCCTCCTGTGGAAAAAGGTATGCCACTTTCCGTAAAGCCGCGCAGATTTTGGTCCAACCGGAGTGATGCCCTACTTCAATCAACCATATCTCCCCCGTCCGGAATTAAATTTAGGAGATTCTTGAGTGGAAAATGAATCCCCGGGAGTAAGATTTCCGATGGTGGTGGCCTCATATCTTAATTCCTCTTGTGCAAAGAGTTACGCCCGTTTCGGTGAAGCCGCGCAGACTTTCTCCTTCCCGGATTCATGCTGAACCACTTTTGACCAAACAAAAAGTTGGTTATCAGAACAATTGCTGGCCTCCCACCCTCCTAAAAGCTTCCTAATAATGAAAATAAGGCCTCCACCAAAAATGAGCCCAAACCGATGCGAAATGAAGGTTCGAAGGCCGAAACGCGCAATTCGGGACCCCGAAAACTGACTGTTGGGCACTGGGAGTGGTGTTCAACCACGAAGTTGGTCTCTCGGACCCCAGTGTCCCTCAAAAGGGAGTAAATAAGATGCATGCCAAAAACCGGAGCAAACGGAGGTAGTTAGTTGGTCCCGAACCGAGGCACACGGCCTGACGGCTCCGAAAACAGGGAACCGGGCTCCGAAATGGGAAAAATGGCCTGCGACCACAAAATATAGCCCAGGACCACTGAGAGATAGTCTACGGGACCTCTCCCTCCCCTCAGGAAAAGAAACAGAGAAAACCGAGTCTGGTTTGCAAACCGAGGCAAGGCACAGAAGAGGGTTCGGAAGTCCGGAGGCACGGCTCACGGCCGCGACTCTGAGACTTCTGAACGAGCACAATACGTAACATCACCTAGCACTCAATCAGTGACGTCTAAGTCTTAAGGTCGGTCAAAAATGGGGTGTCTACAGTTGCCCCTCTTTGACAGAACTCGAAAGTCATAAGAATGACGGGAGTGAATGTCAAAGCCCAGAGACGACCCATTTTTGACAAGGCCGAAGACTTAGACAAAGTAGACAAGATAGACAAAGATGTGCCCGCAGGTGTAACAACCCTCGTGCTGATTACCGATAAATTACTGAATTAGCTACTGATTACCGCTAAACTGAACTGATAATGACTGATAATCGAACTAACTGAAGTACTGAATGGACTGATTGAAATAGAAACTGAAATTGAATAAGTTTATATATTGAATTGCATGTTGCATCTGTTTAATTGATTGATTATCTGTTTGAATTTATATGTTTAGACTGCTAATTGAAGGCCTTATCGGCGGCCGAATTAGGAACCGTTTAGAGTTTTGGAATCAGTAGAATATTTGTGATTTAATGATATATTTATCTGAAAATTGATTAGGAATGATTAAATTAGATTTAAATGAGTTAATTATAAGTGGTAGCTTAATTACCAAATTGCCCCACTTAGTGGACCTTTATTTATTATTAGTTTAGAGCCTTATACACTTAACATATAACAATTGATCAGCCATATTCTTGCACTCCCACCGACCAAGAACTTAGAGAGAGGGAGAGACATTTGAGCTTGGACTCATCTTGTGGTTTTAGCTTGGAGAAATTGTAGAAATTGTTGGGAAATTGCCAAATTGAACTTCTAGACAAGAAATTGAGACTTAGGTAAGGAAATTCATTGTCTTCTTGTTATCTTTAAGCTCCATCTTGCATGTATCATGGTTATAGAGAAGTTGAGTCTTGATTTTGTTCATATTGTTGAATTGGAGCTCCATTGTTGCATGCATGGCCATTTTGGTGTATTTTGAAGTTAAATTCTTGGAGAGCTATACATGCATGTCCATGTTTTTATTATAGTCCATGTTTCCACATTGTTTTCAAAGATTGGAGCTCAATAGAGCAAGATTTGAAGATTGAATTTGGTTTAAAACCTATGCATTGCATGTTTTGAAAGTGTTCTTGAAAATGGGTTTGATTTTGGATTTAATTGACTCACCTTTGGGGCTTGAATTCATAAATTGGCTTTTGAAACTTGTTATACATTGTTTTAGGATGTATTTCCCAGAATTTGGGCTCAAGAGGTCGAGTATTGAGTTGGGAATGCTTGGTTTGAGCTTGGAAGGCAAATCTGGAAATTCCAGATTTGGCTTCTTCGCTCGAGCGAAGGATTCCTTGCTCGAGCGACCAACGTTCCCTCTGAGCCACGCTCGAGCGAAGGATTGGTGGCTCGAGCGTAAAAATCGAGCATCCAGTACTTTTATTGTTCCAGCAGCTCGCTCGAGCGAAGGATTTCTCGCTCGAGCGAAGCCTTTGATTTTGGAAGCTCGCTCGAGCGAAGGAAGGCTCGCTCGAGCGAGGCTCCTATTTTCAGCAACTTTTGAAAAATGCCTTCCAAGTGTATTTTTGCATCCTCATCCCATCCTAGGCATTCTTAGGCCTAGTTTAAGGCATCTTAATGAGGATTTAGACATAGAACCACACCGAGAAAATTTAGGAATTTAATTATCATCCTTCCCGACTGTGAAACTTAGTGTGTGTTCTATTTGTTAACTGTTTAGGGTTGGCTCTCGGGGACGCGCTCTAGCTGCTATTAGCCCAATCTCTGTGAGTAACGTTTGTGTAAAGATATGTTCAAAATGGTTATATTTTGAATACTGAACTGAACTGTTTATTGAACTGATATTGTTTATTGAATGAATGTATGTCCTGTATTCCGAACTGTACTGTGGCATCCTTAGCACTTACTGATTACTGTTACTGTTACAGAGCTCTGTCGGTTCCCTTGTGGAACCATATCGTTTACTGATCGATGGCCATCATTATTGTTGGGTCTGTTAAGACCCGGTCCTTTTGGACCTATTGTTTATAGGCTAATGGGTGTACCACATACGACTGATTGACTGAAATACTGAAAGACTGAAATACTGTTTAATGAACTGTTTTCATTACTGTAAGGACATTCATTCATAACCTCTTTACGCTTTATGTTATTCACTGTGCTTTAGCTCACTGTTTATATATATATGTAGGTTCTCAGCAGCCAGACCGGAGCTAGGAGCGTGGGTTGGTCCCCAGTTTTGTCAAGCCAGCCTATGTGCCTCACTGCGAGGTTCCGAGTTGCCATGCTATGGCTTGGGGTGTTTTTGTTTCCCCACCTGTCTCCCTACTGTTTTGTGTTATTGTATAGACTGCTTACTGTTGTACTGTACTGTTATCGAGGGATTAGGTCCCTGTACTGAATGTTTGTATGTGATTGTATAGACTGTACTATTCTAAACTGTTTGAATGCATGAAAAATGTTTTTGGCATACAGATTGTCACAGTTCAATGGACACTAGTTATTTACTGTATTGGCTTCCGCTAGGCCCTGTACTCTGTTTTAACTGTATTACTGTTCAGCAGGCCTTCGGTAATCTCGGATTACTGGCCAGTTACGGTGCTAAACCCATAGGGCCGGGTTTGGGTCGTGACAGCAGGCATGCCCGCAGGCAGGGGCAAAATGCAAATGATATGCGGGGAGATTTTGATAATTGGACTTATACGCTACGCGAAGCCGGTTTGATAATTGGACTTATACGCTACGCGAAGCCGGTTCGAAAATTGGACTTATACGCTACGCGAAGCCGGTTTGATAATTGGACTTATACGCTACGCGAAGCCGGTTTGAAAATTGGACTTATACACTACGCGAAGCCGGTTTGACGATTGGACTCATGCAATGCACTGTAATGTAGTGGCTAAAATGCAATGTGATAGCTAGGAAAAGGGAGGTACCTTACAGGGGCAATTGGCAATGACTTACCTCAGCAATGTCCTACCTTATGCTGATATGAGAATCTTCCGCTTCTTCTTGGTTGAACCACAGGTACTACTTTTCTCCCTGAGTATGGTCGCAGCTTTCCCTATTCTCCAACAGGGTGACAGACTAGGTTGATTCAGTATCCAGAATTGAGGCACATACACATGCTATCTCAATCTATGGGGCTGCTATACAGATTTCAAGCCGAGGATATACTCCTGGGTATTTAAACCAGACTTTAGTCTCGGAAATCCCGAACCTTTGTGTTCTAGGCATAAGCCATTCAAACTCTAGTTTCCACCGTCTCAGTTGGTCTCCTAGGAACTCACTGCAAACACAGGCAGGTGGCTATACCAGACCACCGGAAGTCGTTCGGACACGACAAACACCAAAAGAATTGCACCTTTAGAGGATTTAAGGTCTCCTAGACCGGAAAGTGCACGAGACGGTGCGAATAAAGGCAAGTGCGATGCGCAAAACAGCGCGAATGATAACGCAGGATTTAAGGTCTCCTTAGACCAAACAATAGAACAGACACGATGCAATGGATGCAATGGATGTGATGCAATAGATAATAGATGTGATGCAACAAAGAGTGCAATGTATGCAAAACGGCGACATACTCCAACCGCGCTGGACTCGTGAGAGGAGAGAGAACAAAGAAAACCAATCAGGCGTGTTCCACGCAACCTAAGATAAATTCCAGACACGCTGAAAATCGTGTGAGGAAGAGGACACTCAAAACACGCTAATAATCGTGAGAGGAGGTCCAAAAACAGCCCGCCCAGCGCGTCTACAATGCAACCTGGGATAAATTCCAAACACGCAGAAATCGTGTGAGGAAAAGAACACTCTAACCACGCTGAAATCGTGAAAAGAGGTCAAAACAACCGCCCAGGTGCGTACACAACGCAACCTGAGATAGATTCCAAACACGCTGAAATCGCGTAAGGAACAGGACACTCAAACCACGCTGAAATCGTGAAACGAGGTCAACACAACCACCCAGGTGCGTACACAACGCAACCTGAGATAGATTCCAAACACGCTGAAATCGCGTAAGGAACAGGACACTCAAACCACGCTGAAATCGTGAGAGGAGGTTCAAAAACAGCCCGCCCAGCGCGTCTACAACGCAACCTGGGATAAATTCCAAACACGCTGAAATCCTGTGAGGAAAAGAACACTCTAACCACGCTGAAATCGTGAAAAGAGGTCAAAAGACAACCGCCCAGCGCGTCTACAATGCAACCGGAGAAGGTTTTAACCGGGGAGAATAACGATGGTGTAACCAACAGGCATATCTCAACGTATTTCATACGGAGAGAGGGAAGGTTTTAACCGGGTAAGCAATGGTGTAACCAACAGGCGTATCTCAACGTATTTCATACGGAGAGAGGGAAGGTTTTAACCGGGAAAACAATGGTGTAACCAACAAGCGTATCTCAACGTATTTCATACGGAGAGAGGGAAGGTTTTAACCGAGGAAACAAAGGTGTAACCAACAGGCGTATCTCAACGTATTTCATACGAAGAGAGGGAAGGTAAATTTCTCAGCGTATCACACGCAAGAGAAGAAAGGTGAACGAAGACTGGAACTCGTCCAAATATTCAAAACCGAAGATGTCCTAACGCGCCGCATGCGAGAGGAGAAAAGACGATAATTGCAAGTGAAAAGGTGCATAACAATATAGGTGAAGTGTGCATAACAATGCAAGTAATGAGCATAACAATGCTAGACAGATGTGCATAACAATGCAACGAATTAGCATAACAATGCTAGATAGATGTGCATAACAATGCAAGACTTGGCACACAGCTTACGACATAGCATTCCATTCATTTGGCACACAGCTCACAACACGACACTCTGTTCGTTAGGCGCGCAACTCGCAACACAAAATTCTGTTCAATCTGGGCACACAACTCTTTTGGGGCACACAGCGCATTTCGGGCACGCAGCTCATCTTGGGCACACAGCAGATCTCGGGCAGACAGCGCATTTTTCAGGCACACAGCTCATTTGGGCACATAGTATATTTCCGGGCACACAGATCGTTTTTCGGGCGCACAGCTCATTTTGAACATACAGGATGCAATGACGGAACTTGCAGAAGTTGAAACAATCTCAGATGCCCAACATTTTCCCTCTTTTCTTTTGCTTTGCAGCCTGGAACTTTCACAGCTTCAGATAGGTCCTGGTTTTACTGTTCTCACATGACCTGGGTTGAACCCTGCGGTTTTATGAAAGAACAAATTCTGTTTTGCACAAATGTGGAGAACGTCACGGCACGGCACTCGGAGCACAAAATGATTTTATTTTTGAAATTGAGAGATGAGTTTTCGACCGGGTATTGAGCCTACAACTGAACACAGTAAAACGACTCAACAAGGAAATAAAAGGCACACAACCTAGACACATCGAGTAACACTCGAGACGACTCAAAACAAGAATCGAGACAAACAAAAGATGCGACACTCAGACGTGCACAGGAAGCCTGTTTCACCGGGTAGTGTTTCCCACCCTTCCTTATTTGTGATTCTCACATCACTCGGCCCTCAGGCTCTGTTTTTTTTCTAAAAAAGCCCTTTTCTCACTTTTTCTCTCATCGCACATCTCTCTATTCTTCAATCTCTCATTTTTCAATCCCTCCCCTGGGTGGTTGATGGATAAACAGGAAGTTGCAGGCTCTTGCCCCTAGCATGCTGCTAGATTCTTCTTTCTTCCGCTCACAGCTAGTGAATTCCTCCCACAGAGGGGTTGCGCTAATCTGGGTGTGTAGCAAATCTGCAGCTAGCATCGGTTGATGATGCTTTGCTGGGGAGTTTGGACGTGATAAGATCTGTCCAGATGATAGAGTGGAATATCTTGCCTCATTCCAGTTCGTGCTTCGCACTTGGCTCGACACCTCGTTGCTTGGAGGATACGAGAGCTTTCAGTCCTTTGTCGATAGCTTCAGCTGTGCCCTTTTCTAGCAGGTAGAGTGCCCTTCTTGGCAAGTACGGTGCCCTTTCTGGCAAATGCATTGGCTATGGGGAAAAGACAGAACACCTGACTCGACTGTGCTCCTAGTTCATCATTTTGACCATTTTTTGTTTTTGCTTTCCACTAAAACAGTTTTGACCAAAATGAGAGTTAGATCAACATGCTTGTTCGATTTTTGATTTAAAATCATGCAAGTTAGGCTATGAGCACTGAAAATTTTCCTTTTTTGGGTCCATGAAAAGGGTCCAGTTTTGGAAAAGATAGAATGATTTTCGAGAAAATAGTCAACCTCAGTAAAAATTCTCAAAAGCTATTTTTGCAATCGGCCACTGCTCAACGAGCATAGAACCCACTCTCGAGATGCACAACCTCAGATCCGGAGGAAAATTGCCCCTTGCTTGAAGAGAGTTGCATGGCAACGGAAAGTTGCCCCTTGTTTGAACGGCACCGCGGCGCATTGAATGGCAACGGAAAGTTGCCCCTTGTTTGACTGGCGCCGCAGCACACTGAATGGCAACGGAAAGTTGCCCCTTGTTTGGATAGCACCGTGGCGCATTGTAGTCAGTCCTCAGAGTGACGAACACAACCAAATCCTCAGATACAGAGAAGACAAAGATGACCAGAACCATCGCATGGACACAATCAAATTGAAGTGTTTTACGGCTGGACTTCAGAATGAAGTTGCCTACGTATCCCAAACATGGGAATCAAGCCTTACGTAGTTCGGGGTTAAGGTACACTCGGGTATTTAACCTCTCCTTTTTATGCTCTAACTTTTGCCAAGGCGCCTGTTGCAGGTTGTCAACCTTACGAGCTTTGTTTTTCTTTTCTTTTCATTTTCATTTCTTTTCTTCTTCTTTTTTTTCTTTTTTTTTCTCTTTTTCTCTTTTTTTTTTGTTTTTTTTTCTTTTTGCATTTTTTGTATATATTTTTTTTGTCTTGCTCTAACTTTTGCCTGGGTCGCCCTTTCGGGTTTTCGGCCCAGCGAGCCTCTCAAAGGGTAAAAGTGTAGCTGGTCCATGCCAAATGGTTTTGAGATCCTAAAGTCATCTGAATCCCAAAAAATGACTGCTGTATTGATTCGCAGAAGGATCCATCTTCGGCTCTTCGAGCATATCGGACATTTTTGGCCTTAGTTCGAGGGGTGCTTCTGATTTAGCTTCGCAAGCTTCTTCTGATGTGGTCTGATCTTCTTGATCTGACTTTGGTGCCTCTTGTTCGAGGGCTGCTTCAAATCTGGCCACACAGGCCTCACATCGTAGTTGACCGTTGAACCTTCTGAATTCAAGTTCAAGGTTTGGAAGCAAAAGGGGTTGAGTCTCGAGGCTGAGAGCGATCCTAGGCTGCACAATCTCAAGAGCGATTCCACACAGGTCTTCGCAGGACCGCGCAAAACATTTTTTTTTTTGAAAATTTTTAAGAAAGCGACAAATCACTCGCGCTGAAGATAGTGTGAAACCAGTCTGGATCAAGCCAGGGTCCTTCTCAGTACTCACGCTAACAAGCATGATTTCATTCATTAAGGGCTTAGCACGCCTCTCTTTCCCTCAGTTTGATCAAATTTTTGCAAATCCCGAGGAATTCCTTCCTCTTTGTTTTCATCGCAGCGTTCAAAAAGTTTTGAAAAATTCAGGTCATTACAATGACTTCAAGGCACAGAAAAGACAGAGTCCTTAGTCAAATACTGCCATCTCATTCAGAACTTCCGGCATAACTGGCACAAGGCAGAAGCAAACGCGAGAGCGTGAAAATCACTGCTGTTTCATTCAAATCTGTTGGCATTACTGGCTCCCTGGCAGAAATAGACTCAAAACGAAAAGACAAACGCAAAACAAAATGGTGACGCCCGAGGTAATACCCCTAGAATCACCCGACTCCTATATAACAAGATTGACTCGATACAACAAGACAAACCCAAAACAAAAGAGACTGACTCAAAACAAAAAGACAGACTCAAAACAAAACAACAAAATTGACCCAATACCCAAGTCAGAAAACACAAAAACTGGTATTTGCACATTGCTCAGAACAGTGCGTGCCATCCACCATATTTGGAGTAAACTGAACGCTGCCCGCAGGTGGTTCATCCCTCGATCACATCACATTATCCCCCACAAGTTCACTAATCAAGTGCCGATAGACTTTGCAGAGCTTGGCGGGAGGACAACCCCATTGTCAAACAGATCCTGTACTTCATGGCGAAGACGGAAGCAGTTGTCGGTAGTATGGCCAGTTTGCTGATGGTATGCGCAGTACTGGGTAGCATCATGTGTAGCCGGAAGAGGGTTCGGGAGAGGCCGAGGCTCAAGGGGTTTGAGATGGCCTTGTCCTACAAGGATTTGGAAAGCTTTGGACAAAGGCATGTGGAGGGCATGGAAGACCCTTTGACCTCGGGGTTGGTACTTCAAGGCTTGTGGATTTTTGCTAGGCGCACCCGCAAAGGGACTGGCAGGTGCTGGCCTAGTTTGCTGATCTCTTTTGAGTGGAGGATTAGAGCTAACAGGATCGTATCTGGTATGACGGCCCTTCTCCCGGTTTTTCCTTTGATTCGAACTGCCCCTGACTTGAGTAGCGAAAGTGTCATTCACAGTTTTTGCAACAACTGCGAGGACTTGCTCTTTGTTTAGTCCCTCGGCTTTCAAAGCCTCAACAGCAAACATAAGATGTTCATGGGGATCCATGCCCGCCTCTGCCTTGTTCTTTCCACTTGCCTCCACTTTGCCAAGGGATTGGCATTCCTCAAATGTAGCCCGTTCCAAGACTGGGGAGCCTTTTGACATGAACTCCCTGATATGTGATGTGGTTGATGACGGAGCCAATGTCCCGGAGGCCAAATCTGTCATAGTTCTCTGAAGATCATCGATCATTCTTTTCAGCTCAGAAGTAGTGGGCTCACGGGTTTGAGATGATTGGGGTCCGGGTGCATTCATCATGCATAAGTCTATGCTTTCTGGAATGAACACCTCAGGCTTGGGTAGATGGGCTGGGGTGATGTATATGCTGGGGTCGAAGGTGGATGGCAATATATGGATGAGATTGAGGTAGGCAGGAGATGTTTGGTCATTGGGGTCGGAAGGTGGAGCTATCGTCCGGTTGTCGATGAGATTTTGGACCTCATGACGAAGGCGGGTAGCAACGGTCGGTGCCATGACCGCGCTGCTGATGGTACATACAGTACTTGGCGGGGTTATGTCTGGCTGGGAGTGGGTCGGGGAGAGGTTGAGGATCGAGGGGTTTGAGATGCCCTTTTTCCATCAGGAGTTTTAGTGCGCTAGTCAGGCTCATATAGAGGGGGGTGAAAGTTCTGCCCTGAGCTTGGGCTAGGCTGGCTGGTCGTAGGCTTGGTTTGGCAAAAGGGGTGGCTATGACAACTGTATTGATTTCAGTGGGTTCGGAAATAGTGCTACTTCCGGCATTGGTACTCCCTGCAATCGCCCTCCTTGTCGGTTCACTTGTTCTGGGAATGATCCCGCTGTTGAACGCATTCTCGACCTGAACCCCCAGTTCATGCAAACTTTTGAAAGTGAATAGCGGAGCCACTATCAACTTTTGCAACATATCATGCTCGAGGTTTCGCACCATCATCTGCACTTGATCTCTCTCAGAAGGGCGATTTGTCATCTGTCCTGCCTTTGCCCTCCACCTTGCAACAAATTCCACAAAAGGCTCTGTTGGGTTCTGGCGGGTTGTTTCAAGCTCTTGCATGGTCATTTCAACCTGGGTATTGTAAGAATACTGATCAACAAAGGCCTCAGCCAGTTCTTCCCAGTTTTGTTTCACTTTATCTTCCAACTTAGCGTAACAAGTGGCCGCTATACCCGATAGGGTTCTTCCATACAAAGAGAGTTTCTGTGGCTTAGTCAGACCCATCGGCTTCAGGACATCCAAGAAAAGTTGGATATGTACCATTGGATCTCCAGACCCGTCGAAACGGTCAATATATGGCATTTTGAATCTGTCTGGGAGCTGTACAGCAGACTCGGTGTGTCCATCCTCAATGTCGGGAATGGAGTTAAGGCCCTGTGCCTTTTTGAATTGCTTCTCAAGGTTCGCAATTTTCACTGCGGTCAGATCGAGGTCATTAGCATCAAGGGGATAACGCCTCTCATTAGGCTGCACCAGGGGTCTGAAAACTTGGGCTTGAGCCAGCCCTTCTCGAGGATCTGGACCCTGCAAATCTTCAGTTAGCGGAATTGGGTCAAAGTTCGGCTGGGGTCCCAAAGTTGGATGTGAGGCAGATGCCCCAGATGGGCGCTGCGTTTCAATACTGGCCTCAGCCTGCATGGCAGTTCCCTGATTTGGCGCTGCTATCACGGCCACAAATTCTTCCGAACCCTGTGCCATCACGGGTCTACTGATGATGTGACTGGTGACTGTCGAATTAGATGAACCAATGAGCCCTGTCTGGCCCTTCTTTGCCTTGCCTCAGCGAAAGAACACTGGTTGCCCTTGAATTGAATCTCTGACTCAACAAAGTCTATCAGCACTGGTCCAATGTACCCGGGGGATTTCGGAGCCTTCTGAAGCTATGGTTCCAGGACTACCCTAGCAAAAGGGAAAACATGCAGCATCTCAGCCTAACTTTACCAAAATAGATACGAGCATAATAGGATGATTGTGCCTTCTACTGAATTCTGCCCCCAAAATTCTGCCTGTAAACTGTTACCCTCAGGTAAACTGATTCTCAAAATACTGAACTGGTGCCCGCAAGCCTGATGCCCAAACTTGCAAACTGATACATGCATTCCTGTAGAGACGCACTCTAAAGCACATAACAAGCAAGTGAGAGTCAAAACACCCCTATGTTGGGGTAGGGTTTCCCTGTCCTATTTTGTCAGGAGCTAGGGTTTCACTACGCACACAGCGATTTCAAACAACCTATCGGGTAAGCAACCTGTCCTAGTTTGGAATGGTCACTATGGATCCAAATATGCACTAGGTCGAATGGTCGAAAAGGGTGCCCCGGTTTTGTGTTCCCATGCTGTCAGAGCCCACAGCCGATCAGCCTTATGGTCATGCCTTGACAAGACAAGCCTCTAGCAAATCGTTCGGGAATGGCATATGGCAAACACGGTGTCCTAGGCGCACCAATGCAAATGCAATGCAAAGAAACACACAAGGGTAGTCAAAACCAGATATCATGAGTTCGAGTCAAGTTCTCTAAATCCCCAGCAGAGTCGCCAGAAACTGTAGACGTCCCCGAACGCCCCGGGAGGGTTAAGTCCCGTTCCGTTCATATTGGGGTCATTACAGTTCAAGGACTCAAATGTCACGGTTCTTAATCTTGAACCAAAGAGTCCAAATCCGGCAAATTGATTTTGAAAACAGATTTTTGAAAGAAGGTGCCAAACATGGACTGCTTTGCCAGATACAGAGTCGCCACCTAAATGTTTTTTTAATGGGAAATTTAGGAAACCCTGACTCGGTGCCAAAGGCCACGTGTCCGTCATCACCAAAGTTGTCTCGGCTCGGGAACTTGGGTACGATTGGGGGAAGGTCACTTCGTGAGCACCCCCGCTCGCGCCGGTCAAAGACCGGCCTCTACTAACCATGATATCTGATTTTGAAAACATTGTGCGTTCTTATTCCGGTTATTAGCCTAGATTACTATGTGATGCTCGCAGCAAACAAGTATAGACTGAGTCGCCTGAATTGGAACAAGACACTTCATGTTTGTTTGTTTGAAAAATGGTTTGATGGTGCTACCCGCAGGTAGGCTAAGACCGTGGATTTGCCACCCTCAGGTGGGCTTAGAAAAACGTGATTTTGCCACTATCTAGTGGGCTTAAAACAAACATTTGATGAATTGTCCAATCCAAGTAACCCAACCTCCACCCACAGGCATTCAAGGCAGTTATATCACATAAACACGTAGCCTCATGGTAAGCATGCTATTCATGGCAGTCACCCACACGCATGCAAGGATGCTAAAGCATAAAACTCACCGAGTACTCCTAGCCAAAACAGAAGCTCATTAGAAATCATGCATGATCCTAAGTATACAGAAATGCCTAATGCAACACATGCAAAAAATGCAACTATAGCAGGCTCGGCTATCCTAAACATGGCATATGGAATACTACAACTAACACGTATTCAATTTGGAATTGAAATACAAATGCAGTTTGTATGATGCGCCCGAGCCCGGTGCGTGCAAAACAGATGAATGATGCAAACATGCTGTCATACTGTATGCTAATTGAAATATGCCCTAATCTAACCATCATAAGTAGGTAAATAAAAGGGAAGAAAGACGTGGGGTTGGAAGACATACATCACACTCACCCACACTTATTACAATTATGCCCTCGCGCAGAGGGTCCAAATAAATATACAGTCCCGAATGAAAGAATAGTACAGTCCAAATAATACAGTCCAAATAATGTACAAATTCCTACTTAATTTACAAATTAACTAAGAAGCTGTAAAACTGGCATGCAAGCCAGGGACTGCCTTGATTCTGCTCCGGATGATGGAATGATGCATGTTTGGGCTGCTTTGCGCGGAAATCCACTGGAATGCCCCAATTAGCCTCTGTTTTGCAATGATTCTTGAAAAGCGCGCCAAGCCTCGGAAGACCGCTGATTCTTGATATTGCTGCAACAGAGAGAAGGAAAGGGGCACAGCAATGTATTTTCACAAATGTATGCATGTCTCGATCCTCGAACCACCAATCACGCATCTCGATGCATGATGGCCGAGGAGCCGAATTGCACAACTCAATATAGAATGAATGCATATGAACACTACAACAAAACCTAACTCCATCATGGATAATCCGGAGTGTCGGTGACTTGGGAATTGAGACACGTTCCGTCACTCGGAGTACGGAACGTACCTCGTTTCCCGTGCCCGGACTAACTCCTATCCCGAACACGATGCAATATGCATGATATGCGTGGAATGCAACTAAGATACAATCCTAACATACACAATGCTATGGAATGGCATACACGCTAAACGAGGTAATACATAACCAAGCATACACAATGCTATGGATGAAATGGCATACGCAATGCAATAATGGGCTTACACCAACATGAGAGAGCCTCAGCCACACTCACATAGGAGGCCATCAGATGAAAACAAGACACCTCGAAATGCGTGCATGCGTGCACGCAAATCGAGGACGGACCCTCGGGCACCGAAATGCCACTCTAATGAGACATGGAAAAGACGTGGAATATGACATGCAAACATGCAAAAATCAGTGGCAAAATGAGGGGCAAAAAAGCCCCCGAAATGAGGCGAAATAACACCCGATGCATGGAATCTCTCTCGAAATGCAAGACTAGGTACATGAAAATGGCTTACAGCTAACGAAGCATGCATAATTTGAATATGAAGTGTAAAAGAAGAAGTAAGGAAGCCCCAAAACTAGCATTTTTACAGTACAAAGCATGGCCAAACAGTGGGCAAAAGCAGGGCTAAAATGGCATACAAAAATGGCTCCGCAATGGAGGCAATGAGGCAAGTGGTAGATGTACAGCCCAAACAGAAAAAGACCCTTCTACAACACTGAAGAGGGACCAAAAATATGATGTTTTACAGGAGATGACAAGCCCCAAATCAGTATACAAACATGCTCAAAATGCAATACAAGATTAAGGCCACAAGAAGGCTATAACATAAAGTATACAAAATATTCATCAAACAGCCAAAGACCCTTAATGAAACATGACAAAGGGGTCAAAATATGGCCACTTTCAGCTCTGATCATGGGCCGAAAAACAGAAGCAAGATAAGCTAACAAAACATGCAAAAGTAGGGACCAAAGAGGGGTACAATGGCAAGTGATACATGGAGGTCCCAAACAGTGTTGAGCCCTTCTTCAATGTTGAATAGGGGCTCAAAATAGGCCTAAATACAGTTTACATCATTGCTCAAAAAACAGATTACACACATGCTAAAAATACCATGCAAAACAATGGCATACAAGAGGTTATTGAAACAAGTGCACAGTGGGGGGCTCAAACAGGGTTGAGCCCTTAAACAAACATGAAGAATGACTCAAAAAAATGACCTTTCCAGTTTTGGTCGGAGCTCAAAACAGCAAGCAAATAGGTCTAAAAAATGATACCAAAATGAGTCAAAAAGAGGGGAAATGATGCTTACCCTTGAAGACTACCCCTTGGCTGCCTTTTGGACTGAGAAGTGGTGCCTCCTAGCTGCTGGAAAGCTTCCCAAGCTTCTGGAAATGGAGTAGTGGTGGTGGTGCTTGGTGGTGATGAAGAAATGAGGTGTAGGACTTAGGAATTTTGGAGCTTGAGAGAGAGAGATGGAGAGCTTCAATGCAAGAGGCTTGGGGGAAATTTTGTAACCCTAAAACCAGAGCTGGGCAGCCTGGTTATATAGGCCAAGAGAGGAGAAAAGAGGGGGGAAAAATGGAGGGAAAATGCACCAAGTTTCCCTCCAAAAAATGCCAAACCTTCGGCCATGGGTGAAGTGCAAAACAAAATTCACTTTTAGGACACACCTGGGGAGGGGGTTATGGCCGGCCAGTTATAAAGGACAAAAAAAGTCATTTCACAAAATAGGTGGCCGGCCGGCTAGATTTTCTGGCCGGCCAGCTACTTTCTGGGCAAAAAAATGTGTTTCCGGAAAGAAAAGTGGGCTGGTGGGTGGATTGGGAAGTCCAATGGTGGCCATTCAAGTGTCCAATTTGAAGCCCCGGAAGTTATCTTTCCAATGGAGCAAACCTTGCATCAAAATTCCTCCTGTGGAAAAAGGTATGCCAGTTTCCGTAAAGCCGCGCAGATTTCGGTCCAACCGGAGTGATGCCCTACTTCAATCAACCATATCTCCCCCGTCCGGAATTGAATTTAGAATATTCTTGAGTGAAAAATGAATCCCCGGGAGTAAGATTTCCGATGGTGGTGGCCTCATATCTTAATTCCTCTTGTGCAAAGAGTTACGCCCGTTTCGATGAAGTCGCGCAGACTTTCTCCTTCCCGGATTCATGCTGAACCACTTTTGACCAAACAAAAAGTTGGTTGTTAGAACAATTGCTGGCCTCCCACCCTCCTACAAGCTTCCTAATAATGAAAATAAGGCCTCTACCAAAATGAGCCCAAACCGATGCGAAATGAAGGTTCAGCGGCCGAAACGCGCAGTTCGGGAACCCCAAAAACTGACTGTTGGGCACCGGGAGTGGTGTTCGACCACGAAGTTGGTCTCTCGGACCCCAGTGTCCCTCAAAAGGGAGTAAATAAGATGCATGCCAAAAACTGGAGCAAACGGAGGTAGTTAGGCGGTCTCGAACCGAGGCACACGGCCTGACGGCTCCGAAAACCGGGAACCGGCTCCGAAATGGGAAAAATGGCCTGCGACCACAAAATGTAGCCCAGGGTCACTGAGAGATAGTCTACGGGACCTCTCCCTCCCCTCAGGAAAGAAACAGAGAAAACCGAGTCTGGTTTGCAAACCGAGGCAAGGCACAGAAGAAGGTTTGGAAGTCCAGAGGCAGGGCTCACGGCCGCGACTCTGAGACTTCTGAACGAGCACAATACGCAACATCACCGAGCACTCAATCAGTGACGTCTGAGTCTTAAGGTCGGTCAAAAATGGGGTGTCTACAGTACAAATTCCTAATTAATTTACAACTTAACTAAGAAAATAATAAACTGGCATGCAAGCCAGGGACTGCCTTGATTCTGATGAATGATATATGTTTAGGCTGCCTTGCGCGGAAATCCACTGGGATGCCCCCAATTAGCCTCTGTTTTGCAATTGTTCTTGGAAAGCGCGCCAAGTCTCGGAAGGCTGCTGATTCTTGATTTTGCTGCAACAGAGAGCAAGAAAGGGGCATAGCAATGTATTTTCACAAATGTATGCATGTCTCGATC